>JADDTR010000006.1:498512-532999 GCA_015345905.1 Aotearoamyces nothofagi | reverse complement strand
AACCCAACCCCCCCCCCCCCCCCCCCCCCGAATATCGTCTGTTGCTGAAGGAGATAATAGAGAATGTTTGCTTCAACATATTAAGTCATATTAAAGAGCCGAGAATAATAAAGTAAGTTAGGTTTTGCATAGTGATTTACGATTTTGAGTTTGATAGATCAAGTATCCGAATACTTCATATCTGGAAAGATTACGGTACAGCCTAAAGGAGTACATTTCTATTCCGGCCTTCTAATACACTCTATATTCTCAAACCTTTTACACAAAGCCAAAGTACTACTGGCACAACGACATTATCGTTCCCGCCCGTTAGCACAGCTTCAGTAATACTGGCAATTCCTGCCGAAAGGGCGGCTCTCCGTATTGTATCCATCCATGTGCCCACTTCACTTCCATCTGCCCAGCCACCTATGCGAAGCCAGATCTTAGAGAGCACCAATGCCAATCCCACGGCTGTTGCAAATGCAATACTGCCTTCAATGCTCTTGCCACCTGACCAGAACCACTTATGCCTCCCGTACCGACGCCCAATCAATGATGCGGCTGCATCACCCAAGCCGACACAGATAACTCCAGAAACCATGCTGACGTCTCTTGATGGGATTTCCCAACCTGAAAAATACCCGGAACCTGTCCGAGGAAGAGCGGCCAGAGCTAACCAGAGGGGAATGGCACAGCCAATTAATAAAAAAATGTGAGATACCACGACAGGGCCTCGAAGATCGCGTCCATCAACATAAGGAGTTAAGAAGTAGGCCAAAGGTTTTGAAAGTGGAGGAAGCTGAGAGGCACGAAAAAGATCGAGAAGGAGGAAGATAGCGAGGACTAGGCTCAGCGCTAGAGCTGCAAATGTAGGATCGACGTATGTTGCTGGGAGGAGCATAGCAACCATCATGAAATGGAAGACTTTGCGCCTCGTATCAACCTCATAGATGGCGGAGAGGCGAAAGACGACTGCGAGACCAACCATAATTATTGCAAGCCAGTAAGCGCAGAGGATGAGACGTGTATTGGCAAGACCGAACGTCGAGTGCCGAAGATGTTCGACCCACCCGAGATGACAGGATGCCGTTCCATGAAGAGTCTCACGCTCAGGTAGACATATCCAATGCTCAAGGCCACTTGTAATGACCTGCATCCTAAACCATGCCACATTCCCAAGAAGATAGCCTAACACCCAGCCAAGTGGTTCGTGACCACCAAGAGCGTATCTACCAACGTACGTCCTAATACCAGCTAGTATGATGAAGGCAATGCATACATATATATATGCAGCATACATCCATTTTCGTACTGCGGCTTGTGTTTCTGTCAAAGAGAAAAATTTCTGAACACTCGAAGAAGATGCTCGTTTTCTTCGACCAGACGGGGTCCTTCTGCTAGAGCGCTGTACTGGATTTGTGATAATTGATAACGCGTGCCTCCCATGCCGATTTGCTAAGTGCCCGAAATCCCGAGCTTGGGAGCAATTTATGACAGAAAACTTATCATCTGACCTTTGCTCAATAGGTGATATAGAGTCATGTTCACATTTTGCTGTGCCATTCATGTTGCGAGTGTCGAGTTTCAGATCAGACGGTCTCTGCAATCCCATGTTGATAAACTGCCCTTCATCCTCACTGTCGCCACTCTCAACTGCGTCACTCCCAGATAAAATTTCGCCTAGCTTCTCAAGTAAAGGAACTCTCTGGGAAGATCTTGAGCCAGTACTTCTTTTATGCATGCCCAAATTCGCAGCACGCTTGAAACGCCATTTTGGTACCCTTGCCAAAGTAACACCCCATCCAAGGACCCTGCTGCACAGGACAAGCATTCCAAGCCCTCCACCCCATAAAAGAGCTTTCAATATAATCGCCTGTGGCGATGAGGACAATAGGAGCAAATTAATTAGAGCTATAGACAGTAGCTGCAATTCTGCCGTTAAAAGACTTGTCGTCGCTAGATAGTGTAAGGTGGTGCAAAGTGCTAGGTGTAATGGATATAACAGTGCAATGACCTCCGGATCAAGGTTATAAAATGGTTGTGAACTTTCCACACGAGGCACCTCATGCCGCGTCTCCCATAAAAAGAGAGGTATACAGGAGATGACCCATTGTAAGGTCATTGAGCCTTCGTCACCAGCAAATGATGGTATTAGACTAGATGGCAAAGAAGAAATGCTCAGAACAAGATTAGGAAGAAGTATAGCGGGGTTCGATGGAGACAGCAGTGATGCGACGAGTATCGGTAGAACGAAGGGATACAACAGAGGCGCAGGATCGAAAGATGCTGGGATAGTTATAGATGGCCATCTTTGAAAGGATGTTCGCGAAGCTAGAGAGCAGACCAATCGTAAGGGGTATATTAGCACTAACGAACCAATGATCCACGTCTGGCATGATAGTTCTGCGGAATATTAGTAGTGCTCTATAAAGGAATAGTATAGAACTATACCTCTCTCCCAGGATTTCGCAATAAGCCCATTGTCACTCGATACCACAATAGACCCCACGCCAATAAGAAGTAGAACTTCTACGACTCTTCTGAAAACCTCCGCTGCTCTTCTTCGTCGAAACTTCTGGGCAGCTTTTTGAAGATCTTGCTCATCCAACTCTTCTGGCGCCGCCATTACCCTCCTCGGATGGCCTAATTCTTTCCTTACATCCCCATGCAGAATTGCTGGGGATAGCAGGGGGCTGGGAGTCCCGGATTGGGTTCCATCCCCTCCTCTCAGCCCTTTATGCGGACGAAATCGTGCTGCCGGCAGGCCCTTTAGGAAATGTTCATCATCTGCCTCCGTCCCACTCTCGCTGTCGGTGCTACGAATGGATATCCCATCTGAGTAACGCAGGAAGCTTCCCTCTCCAGACCATTCGTCATCGGTATCATGGGTGGATCGAAGTGGTGAGCTCACTGTTGGAGCAGATGCGTCTAACTTGTACGCCGCATGACGCAGTTCAGTGCTTTGCCGGCGATAGGGATGAGGAGAGCGAGACAAATTCCTCGAGGCATCTTCTGGCAATGTTTGTAAGTTCGCGTTGAGCTTTGTTGGGCTGTTTAGCCGCGCAGTCATGACGGACAGCCGGATGATTGACTTATTTGGCCGGGACAAGAAGATTCGATCATGTCTCCGCGCGTAATGATCTTATTGTCTGACGAGTGTTTTGAGCGTTTAATTGAAGATCACGGTATGTTTTAATAACCAGGTTGGCATGACGAAAAGCCGTAATTAAGACCAGGGTACCAGCTCGAAATTCACATGCAAACACGATAACCTGTAAGGCTACGTAGCTCCGGATATCTCGCTTCGGATCTATCCTTACAGTTCCGCCGTGCGTGTCCATCGGAAATTGCCGAATGTTATTAATGGTAATAACATGATAGCACGGATGGGCAGTTTTATGATTTTTTTGTATGATTTTATAATTATCTAGTTCTAATAGCATGAACGCCTTGTTTCAAAATGCCAAGTTTATTGTCGACGAACAATACAAAATTACCTCTTGATTAGAATTGAGTTGATGTTATGGCCATGGATAGCATCCTTGGTGTCACTTAATAGCGAATTAGCCAAAGGTTAAAAATTCCACAGACCGTATTACTATAGCATGCAAATATGATCGTCAAGTCTATGAGCAAAGGTATCTGACGGTTGATTAATTGTGCTTTAAGTGTGAGGAATAAAAAAAATGAAAGTCGGCGCATTTGCTATTTTGATGTATTTAGCTAGCGTCGTATGACTAAGCTTCGGCTATGTAGTGAGCAGATTTCTTCCTTCTCCCTCTCTCTTCTACAACTATTTACTTCCTTGGTATTCTACTGAACTATCAAGGATTTCAGCATTGTCGAGCTTCATCGCGAAGCCGGCACACATCTGGGCTCTCTGTGAGCTGATCTCCAATATCAGAGTGTCACTGGACTGCGTCCTCGATCTAATGTAACTGGATCTGTGTCCCTAATAGGGCTTGCAAGCGTAAGTCACCACTGCTCGACGGCGGGATGCTTGATGCATCGTTTCATTGTCATTCCCTATACCGACATAACCACATATTGCCTACCTCCTGTGCCCTTTAATGGACTGGAGCGTCACTTATTTAAATATCGTTCGTGGAATACAAACCCCAAAGCCTAGACAGCTGGTCCCATCCACCCTGCTGGTGCTGATCTAAGTGCACCAGGAGGACTAATCAGGACAAACATATCCGGTATTACATAGTCACCTTATGTGACGAGTGTTAAGAGGGCTTAACGTCACCAAATAGGACTCCACCAATAGATTCTATTGCACTTATAGCTGCGCCAACTGATGTGATATGTAAACATGGTACCTGATCCCCCATCAATCGACGGCTGTTGATGATGTCAGTCTATGCGTCCTTACTATGGTGCTCCCGTTAACCCTTTCCTCAATGACCGGCTTGTCGTTCATACGTGTGCTAGAATTCATGGAAGAATTTGGTATACCGTGCAATGGGAGATCTTCTAAGGCCCCGCAGACTTTCAGACCGCCATTTCGGATTCTATGGGTAGTGTTAATATCTCTTCCCTCTTATACAGGCACCATTGATCACAAAAGTGTTAGCAGCAATCTGAATAACCTCCACGTATGAATAAAGTATGGGTACAGACAGTATACAAGGATGGAGGCTAATTTCAGCTATAATTGATGTTCTTTCCAAAACCTTCAAGTACCTACTTTATCAGATATCAGTGAAGACTGCATGTCAGTTGATTTGCCCATTTGGAACTCTTGATGAGAGGAACGTTGCTGGCACCTGTACAAATCCGAGAATATTTACAGCTCTAGTCGTCGAGTTATTAGTAAAGGTGACAGCCTTATTCATGAAATATTGCACTGTATATATATCTTCAAAGCTTTCATGGTAAGCAAATACCACCCGATATTATTAGCATGGCTTAGGACTAGATATGACTTCACGCACCCTTTCTGTCAGGCAGTACTGATTAAGGATATAGAATATGTTTCGACGAGCCTGGCAGGCTTTGAGCTTCCTCATCTTATGTGTGTTCTTCTTTGTCTCAATTTGCAACGGCCAACTTGAATCGAAGGATCTCCTATTGGAAGATTCATTTATCGAGAGTTCACTTATCTTCCTACCTTTTATCAAGCCCGATTACATTCTATGAGGCATCCTGGTAAAGTTGGAAAATCCTGTCTTTAGATATAGGCCGCTCCTTTGCCGTTCTTGTCGAATCAAGCTTCCTCTTGACAGACAGGTATCCCGCAATTGGTTATGGCTATGACAAAAGCTCTAATTGCCTATATGTTCTGATAACACGCCTTAATATTCCGAGTTCATCTAATCGTCTTTATTGTGCCCAAGAATGTCCAATCATCCTTCTATCATTCGACTCCCACTCAAGTAGCATGGGAAGCGCAGTTGGAGTTCGAGTTCTATTCGAGTACCTTCGGGTCATGGTCGTTGAAGCTAAAGTGAGGACGAGGTCTTCGATTTTGCTGCCAGATAATGAACAGATATAGAGAGACCTTGCATGTTGATCCCCGGGGATGGCTGTATTTTGTAGATACGAAAGCAGAGGACTGAATGTATGTTCTAGAGGCATATTTCGTCTCTTGGAAGTAGCCGGTAACACTGACATCTATAGTTTCCTGCGACAGGACGTCCGTTGCCATGCTTGGGAGTTGTCACTTTCACAGGATCCATTAGAATCACCTCGTGAAACATTATAGCGTTTATTTGAGCTTGGAACTGTCCGTCTCTCGAATGTTCAGAGCCACGGAGTCCCCGAGAATAATTATATCTGTGGGCTAACATTTGAGCTTGACAGATCGATCCCTCATACAAGGCCAGCTAATCTGCGCCGATTCACCGTTCCGATAGCATCTGTCGTCGTCCAAGCACTAAACAATGCCTCACTGGTAGAGAAGCAGGGTAAATTATGGCGGTGAAAAATGAACAGTAAATGGGGTCGTGATACAGCAGAAAGCATCTGTCTTATCACCACTATTTACCACGGCTGCCGTCTCATTTACTAATATTCCCAAGGCTGAAAAACTTCAATTAGTCGGGCAGAGATACCGAAGGCTAAATCAATTAGGCGTGTAGGCCGGGGCGAGCAATGATACCTTTATTCCTCTGGTTTGCCATACCGATGGGAGACACGTCCTCACGAAAATGGCGCGGGTTTGATGTTTCCTAGCCACTTGCATAAGGTAGAGTAAGCAGTGCTCAGGGAAGTGGATACCTGGTAATAGGTTCATAGTGTTTGATTCATTATTGTAGATGGACGTTACATCGGTGATTTTGACAACAGGACAGGCTTTCTTTCGACACCGAAAAACGCCCAATACCATGTTGGCCCAAAAGAACCCAAGCCGCCAACCCAAATGCTTCGATCAGTGAATGAGGAAGTGATCTGCCCCGTCACCACTCACAAATGCCATGAATTCGTAACAAAATCACGATTAACGTGATGTGCAAGGTTAACTGAGGGCTCAGGTCTTGCACTACAGACAACAAAATACGGCTATCTGTATCACGACTCGATCACGTGGACCAATCCTTACGTCTTTCCGGAGAGTATCTAGGAGGCTCCAAGCCAGGACTGGCTTCCAAAAATGATATCCATAGCAAAGGTGCTAGAGCATTGAATTTGAAAAATGCTGAGAATACAGCGCTGTTCGTTAAACGCTCAGAAGTTCGCAGGGGACTATTGGCTTGGATAGCTCATACTACCTTCTGAACGTTAACCAAAAATGGAAGAGGATGGAAGCGAAATCGATCAAGCAACATCATGAGCGGTAGCGGCCAAGGCTTCTTTCTTGAATCTGCTTTTCGGTGTTAACGTATAGGCGGTCCAAATAATCCATGGCTGGGGCATCCTTGAGAATCTTGGCAACTTGGATGCCAGCTGAGATCAATTGTAGAATGTTTCTGTCATCTTTGAGTGGTCTGGACTGGTTCCTTGCAGCATGCCGCATCTCAAGAGAATTTTCAAGGATGGTGACAAGTTGCTTGATCTGACCATTGTAGAGAACCCGGGCGGGTATACGTCGCTTGGTAGCAAGACGCTTTAGAAGGAAGACCCACTCTGTCCACTCCCGGTCTTCTGGCCTTTCAACAGGTCTCATCTTGGAATCGATGGGAATAGGGAATTCGTATTTCGCAACGAAGTCAAACGCGCACCTGGATAGGCGATCATTAACTCGCGTTAGGACGATGTCCTGTTCTTGGACGATCAAGTTGGTTGGCAGATGTGGAAGATCTCTCTCCTGCTCGGCAATGTACTCTGGCGGTGGCCGTGGCAGCAGCTGATGTGGCCCATCGAATTCATCTCGGTTTTGAGGGCGTCTTTGGGGATGGGATCTCTCCATATTGCTTGAGCCATTGGAACGACCAGATGTATCCAGTGCAGTATCAGATGTGCTTGGAGAAGGAGCGTAATCACCCATGGAGTATTCGTCTGGAGATCTCCTTCCAACGGGTTCCCTTGGGAGTGATGCTTGATTACTATAGGATCCGTAGCCAAGGTTGGCATTTCCATATGTGACAGAGACTGGTTCTCCTTTGTATCCTGAGGGAGTATATATAGGCTCTGATCGGACTAGTGGACCACTTGGTGCCGGAATGGAAGAGCTGTACCCTGAAGTTACAGAGTCGGGAACGTATGTGATGCTTCAAGATGGTTTAGTGATACGAATAGGATTCTCGGGGTCTTGACAATAATTTACCTCGTTGGAGAATAATAGGGGGCCCCAGAAGGGCGCCTGTCATCTCCATATCCAGCGCTTTAACTTGGTCAGCAACTAACAGTCGGCAAGAATCCACGGATATTTCCATACCTCCTTAGGGCCTCGGGAGATCCATTTGGGATACCTCGACCATATCCCATATACTCCGGTTGAACATTTCTCACAGACGCCATCATAGCGAAAGAGATACTCCAAAAGAGAGAACTGAGATAGAGAAATGGGCAATCCTGGTACTTCCAAAATAATCCTCTCTACCCGGCTGGGTGTATTTGATAATGCGTCACGACCCTCGGTTCCTGGGTCAGTCCAATGGGAGCTACGAAGGATGTGATGATTTCCGGATAAGGGACAAGGCGGTGAACGGACACCAGCTGACCCGCGATGAGTAGCTTGAATAAAAGCAACGCACTTTGCGACTGATGAAGGGAACAAACTCCAAAGTTATTGTTCAGGAGAGGAGGAGTGTCAAAGAATTAAATACAACGACAATCGTAAGGTGCCAAAGTGCTGTGGATCTGATTGTTAAAAATTGGGCCTTTTCCGGGGGCCTAATAACGAGGCTCGATAAATATTAGCTGTGCTGGACCTAGCCCTTTCTAATGCTCATTCCAGGCATGCCACTTGGGCAAGGCGGAAGAAACAGTATCGGGAGTGATCTGTCGTGCCTCTGTCATGGAACCACCTTGTTTGATGCTGTTGATCGTCAATCGTAAATGACGGACCTGTCAGTGATCTCAGCGATTGTAGACGCAAACTTTGCGGAGCACACAAGCCCGACAGAGCCTACCATACCATGCCCTAGCAAGCCATGTTCTGCGACAAGCCCGACTTGTTGTTGTCTGGCGCGTCGGGCACCGTTGGGCGGGCGGTTTTGTATGACAGGCGTCGACGGACTTGACAGTGCAGTCTGCAACGGCTGGATGCGGACGACTCGGGACGGAACTTGCAGCTCAACGTGTAAGCGTGAGAAGCGCTGTAGAATCCTTTTGGAGGAGTTCTGATGCAGGGGCAACGAGGCATGACCTTGTCTGGCATCTATCCGACATCCCTACGGCCCATGGCGGTGACGGACACGCAAGTTGTGGCAGGATTGGGCACAAATGCCGTAGTGGAGCGCGAGCCCAACTCTTCATGCCCTGCTGCCAGCCTGCCACGCCGAACATCCTGGATTTGCGCTGTGGGCGATGGGCTGTAGCAGGCAATTTCGCACTACCGCCGGGCAATGTATCTATGCAAACGGAGGTGAGTCCATACAGTTTCATACAGTAGACATTGATGCCCAGTCATGAGACAACCGACCGGTGGCCGGTGCGGGTAGGATGAAGTCGGCGACGTCGAGGAAGCCACGTGATTGGATTACATAATGCCCTTCGAGCTCTGCTGGCGTACCGGAGTAATTGCTGGAGCGGACAACAACCAAGGCGTCCCCTAGAACAGTGGCGGTGACGGCGAGGCACGATTCATTGGCGATGAACTTCAATGCCCTTTCTTTCACAGCACAGCTGGCGTGTTCACTTAATCCACGAGTCACTTGAGCTAAGAAGGACGAATGGTCCACCCTCTCTTGCTAATATCTCCCGAGTATTCATCTCTCTCATCCCTCTTCTTCTGCTACGAAACAGGTGGCACAAGAAAGAGGTGTGCACGTCTGCTTGGGGTACGGGGATTCAGCACAAAGGATACATAGGCTGATCGATGGTGATGAGACCCATGCTTGGTCTCTTACCGGTGGCAGTACTGATTTATACTCGATACACTAAGACGCCCATGCGAAGCCATATAAACATAGACAAGTCCACCTTACTAATCGGCATTTTTCGGCTGCAAGAGTCTCGGTTTAGCCACTGCAAGAAGATCTTGTCAGTGTGATTTATCTCATTGGAAGAGCCCCAATAATACAGTGGTCTATGTCAAGTACATTTTGTTTTAGGATAATAGTTAGGCAAGTTAACTGACTTGAACACTGCTCAACATGAGGAAGGTACAAGATGAAAAATGTTGTATTTCATACAAGACGAGCAGCATCAAGTTTGGCCAAAGGAAATCATAATGTATAATAGCCCAAAGAACCTGGAGGAGAATGTATCAAGAGAAATTGTGCTCAGATATGCAAATATTTGACAACAAATAACAGCTCCTACATCAGTGCTTTCTATTGTATAGAGATGAGGACCTATTAGGAGTAAGGTTATCTTCCAGATGCTAATGCTTCCAGACTTTATGAGAAACATCTTCAAGATCTGCTAAACTTATAACAACAGTGTCCACGAATTCCACGGATTCGTTACAGTAATAGAATCACCGGCGAGGATTCTCTTCAATATCAACCCGATGGTTGCTGTCTATCATTTGTTCCTTCGAAGTGCATTAGTACTGATACTTTCTTCAATATATGAAAAACTGTAGAATAATACAAGATGTTAAGAGTCACCCAATATCCAGATTTGCTTGTCCAAACAAGAGTGGGTTCTTGCATCGTCTAGAATCGCCCGCAACTCCCTTGCAGCTAGTCGTTGTGTTGCTTGCTCACGAAGACCTTGCGATATGCGGGCTAGTAAAACGTCTTGCACACGTTGTGAAGCCCACGATCTCTGTTGTTCACACGTCAATATACTGGGCAACCAGTTGCAATGAACACCAACTCCCAAAGCCCATAGTCTCTTCATTTCAAGTTAGTATTTGTCAGCGTGCTCTCCTGCTTCTTCATATATGATACTGATACCCGTCTAACACAGATCCAAAGAGATGGACTATCCAGGCTTTCCATTAGACCCCATACTTGCAGCGCTGTCAGGGATCCCAGTTCCTTCCAATGAGGGTTTCAGTGGGAATATACAGCCTCCAGTGAAACAGGAACCTTCCACAGAGCAGGTCAGCCTGACAGAAGATGGAGGGAATAACCCAGAGGAGTCAGTGGATTCGCTTACAGCGACATCTATCGAAGATCCTCCATATAACCTCCCTAAACGCCAGAGGGCAACCCGCAGTTCATCAAAGTCTAAACATCTGACAAATGCAAAGATATCAAAGGCTACACACAATAGGCGTGTTGGTGGAGGTTCTACCTGCCGCCTATGCAAATCTCACAAATGTCCCTGTCTCCTGAACGGTCAAGGACAGTGTTCTGCCCTGGCAGCAAAAAACTCAATACCCAGTAGACAGAAGTTTTGGTGGTTGGTATGCAGCAATGACTCTTGCCCAAACGGATCATTTTTTCATAAGTGTTGTCTCCCAGCCGGCCTTGAGGAAGCAAACAAAGCATTTGGCGGTCGTTTCTTCTGCCGAGGATGTTCCGAGGAGAATATAAAACAGGCGGCCAATGCCTGGCCTACACCGATGGATCAGGACATGCTAGACACAACAGACAGTCAGCAGATGATCTCAGGAAACGACACAAGCCTACTCAAAGTCGAATCCCAGGAGCTCACGATGTCTACCCTCAACCCAAAGAAAGAGTTTGAGAAGATACCTGCCAATTACGTCCAGCTCACATGCAAGCAAATTGGTGAGAAGATCGCAGAGTATGACGAAACTCTTCGTGGCTTCCAGACAAACATTCGAGGCCAGATCGAGAATAGAGAGAAGACCGTGCCACTTCTGTTCATGCCCGAAACCGCCCGAGAGAAGCTCTGTTCATTCGAACCACCCAATCCACCCATTGTCGAGATAGTTCGAACCCTGTTCGACATCAAGCCAAGCAGCTTGATCAGGGATGTGTTGGATGAGCATACCATGAACATCAACTACGTGGCTCTCTCAGTTGCGTGCCATGCTTTGGTGCTCACCAAGATGTGCCCACTACAGCTGCCTGGAGAGATGCCGTTTATTGGCCAGCAGGTGATTGGACAGACTGGGGAATCATGTAAGTGGTATCGAGCCCGCAATCACGCCTACTAGTTGCTTACAGTTCCCTTCTAGATCTCTCTGATGGCACCGATCTCGTTCTGCAGGAAACCCGTCTCCGAGAGCTGGAAGATCCAGGCCACGTCCTCTGGCTAGAAGATCAAGCTAAAGAGATAGCCAGCCGCATTGCCTGCGCCCTGAATCCGTTGACGTCCATCATCAGACCGGCGGACGAGCAGTTGAGGATGCTTCTCAATTCCTTCGTGCAGGACATGGTCACCATGGTAGCTCGCATGAGGGTCATGGTCGGGAAATTCGGATACATCTGGGCCTTCACCAACGAGCTCTTCGATCCCCGCAAGCACCAGCTGGACCTGCTGTGGCACCGCTACGAGGAGAAGAACATGCCCATGGCAGTCAAGAAGAAGCAGAGAATCCTGGTCACCACCATGTTCGGCATCAAATGCGACACCGACGGCACGGGCTCCAAGATACAGGTACAATCCAAGGCCGTGGTCCTCCTCCGCTACCCTTTCATCGGCTTCAAGCTGCCAAAGAGCGAGGAGCCGGTCCTGAAGGCCTCCGCTGCCGCAGATCACCCCAAGACCACTTGAGGAGATCCTGACGCCTCGACGTAGCCCACCATCCAGGGCGCGAGGATCCAGCATCGATGGTCTCCGCTGCCCGCAGATCACTTCGGCAACCAGTTGAGGAATATTCTAACGTCTCGAGGACGGCTGAGCCCGGCTCTGTCTTCCCTGCAGTAGAGCTCTTATGGCACCAGTACAGTTCCTTCATTGAAAAAGAGACCGATTCATAAAAAACTTCAGTCCCTGCTCTTTCCGATATGCTTCCGTGACTTGTACTTCCCTATGGCGTATTGCCGGTGATGACCATGCGAGTGCGCTATCTAGGCCATGTCTCACCTCACAGTAGATTTGTTTTCAGAACCCCTCCCAAGTTTAGAGATCGATCTCCCGAATCCCACGTAGTCTACATGCTGTTGAATCGCCACTTTAGCCACCCATTCATCAACTCTCAGATGGTGTCAGCAATGCAATCATCCAAACACAAAATCATAAAATGGAAGAATAGATGGCATTTTCCTATCCACAATGTAATGTCCAGATTCCTCAAATCTAGGCACTAGCCCAAATAACTAGGTAGCTATACCATACCATACTATAGCTCGCAAGCTCAGTTCCCAGCCCAGACCACCGACGAACATGCACACATCAAAATAGATATATCTTTCCAGGGAAGAATCAGAGTATTTACATCGCACTCATGGTTGCCCTGTCCTGTCCAGACGCCGTCGCACAATACATACATGTAGAGAATAGAATCAAGATAAAAGTCTACCTGCGGGCCATGCATCCTATCGAAACCGTCGACGGCTAGGGACCTGTCCTATTCCAGTCCCACGTCGACCTGAACCAATCCGCAGACACCAGGCCGTGAATAACGGGGTACTAACGCCACGCTGTAACAAATGAGGGAAAAAATTGAAATACAGAATAGGAAAACAAATACACTAAACGCCATGGATGTTGGACTGGTTCCATTGATCAAGTCTGATGCGAAGTCCAGCCGCTGCACAGTAATGTCGTTATCAAATTCGTAAAAGGGCATTTAAACGGGAAGCCTAATAATAGAGGCGTTTTCCTATTTTATTTTGGTGGAGTGCTACCTATAGTCGGTGTTGCACCACCACTGTGGTTGCTGGAAGGTCGAGAACTAAGCTGAGGTTGAGACTGATGTCTTGCAATAATGACGATCTTCTTGCGCAAGGTGAGAAGGCGGCTACGAATCATCGCAACAACTAAACTATATTAGCACATACATTTAGTTGCCTTATTTGTTTGAAATACCTTTCTGCACAGCCTGTCTGTCGTCAATGTTGATGCCATTGACTGCAGCTTCGTCTGTCTTGACGTCCTTGTCCTTATCCTTGTCCTCTGTTGGATTGGCCGTCTTTCTCCTCGGCACCTCATCATCATTTTCGAGAACAGCCTCCAGCATTCTGATTGCGGTAACGTAGGAGATCTCACAGCCAGGAAGATCTTCGTTTGCGATTTCGTTGATAGCAGCAGACCTACTCATTTCCAATGCTCGATCGTACATAAGTTTCTCAGCAGTGACCCCGGAACTTAATACGACGCCATCAGCTGAAGCACTGGACCCGCTGGCTAACCTTGACGTAGTTGTATGGTTGCTTGGATGGCCTGGGTGATCTTCTGGAAGTTGCTTTTGTGCTTCAATGAGCTTCAACCGGGAGAACTCAGCCTTTTCGAGCACCTCGTTAAATCGACTGCGGACCCATTGCACCGCACTGTTGATACGTGTGGCAGCAACGGGATTGTCACTGTGGTTAGCGTCCATGCTAACGATGTCTCCACGGTGATTGCGAGTCCACCACGTTCCGGCAATCCCCATTGATTTAGCAAGAAGAGCCAAAGCCTTTACATATAAGACGAGGGCTTCCTCTGACAGAGAGACAATCGCATCAGGGGTCAATCCGTCATCATCACGAATAGACTCGCTTCCAAGAATATTCCCCCCTGGGCCTCCAAGACCGTGAGTCATGGAAGGCGCTAGTGGGATAAGTTGCTTGTACTTGACTTCAGCGAAACCGTACACAACATCAGATCTAGTAGCGGATTCTTCAATATCGTGAACGGCTTTGGAATCTTCATCGGCCGGCCCTCCAGATTTCCCATCTTTCAACAGGCCCGCGGTTGTCGGTGATGTTGGATAAGCAGGGAATGGGCTGTATAATTGAGGAGGCGAGTGGCCACGTCCAAGCAATGGGGGATAGCCAATGCCAAAAAGCCTAAGGCTGGCACCCTGTATGGCTTTAGAGATGGCAGAAGTGGTGGAGCTTGGGCTACCTAGCCCTAGTCGTCTCTCGTATGAGCCTTGGCGGTAGGCTTCTGGTCGCGCTTTACCTTGAGCAATTTGTACCGCTCGAGAAGTTGACGGAGGGACTGTGCCAGTGGTAGATGTTGGGGTGCCTTGCACGGTACTACGTCGAGGCAAAGCATTTGACCGTGGTGAGAGCGAATTAGCCTGGCCTGCCACTTTTGGATTTGCTGCCATCTCATCCGCTAAGGCATTTATCTCAACAAAGCCCTTTTCAACTACCACATAGTCGCGCTCCATCATGGCATCTTTTACTGCCTGCGCCTTGTCGTCTTTCTCGACCCGGTCGGCCTTAGTTCGGTCTCTGTCCTTTAATTCGGTCAATAACGACGATCCCGGTGATGGCGAGTCGCGGCTTTGTCCTCTGACCATATCAACAGGGCCCCCAGAAGGGCCGCGGACTTCATGGCGGACTTCATGGAACACCTGTCTATTTGGCGCTGTAGATGACGGCTGTATACCGGGCCTTCTGTGCCCTTGGCTTCCTTGCCGCGATATTCCTGATAGATTACTAGTACTGTAAATACGCTCTATTGCGGACCGAGGCGGAGTTCCCGAAGGATGGCGAGATATTTGCTGCGCATCGGAATGCGTCCGATCTCGTCGAGAAGATTCTCTATATGCATCTCGGGGAGACGACTGAGCAGTATCTAGTGTACGGCCGTCACGGTCACTGACGACTCGTCTTATTTCTCGATTTGAACTCTGTCGGTGCATCGGCTGTGAGTCTTCTGACTTCGATATAGCTCGGATTTCTCTTGGTCTATCTTCTCCTACTAAGCCTGGAATGGTTTCTTTGACGACCTCATGATTGAAGAAATTCTCGAAGCTTATGCGTTCTACTGCGTTCCGCTTCAGAAGACCTCGGATTAGAGATTTCATGCCGGGGCTGACGATGCTTTCTTTCGGAAATTTAATGACATCGTCACCTTGTTCGATTTTGCGTAGCAACTCCACATGATTTGAAGCTCGGAATGGAGGCTTTCCGGTCATCATCTCGAAGAGGACAGTTCCAACAGACCATAAATCAGCTTTGGCATCGTATCTTTCGTAGCGGAGTATTTCGGGTGCCATGTACAGAGGAGATCCACATAGAGTTTCTGCTAAAGATGTCGAAGGGAGTGATCTCGCGAATCCAAAGTCGGCTAGCTTCAACATAGGAAGCGATGCGATACCTGCGTTTGGGATCAGGGACTTTTCACTAGCACTCATGATTAAAGGGGCGTCTGGTGTCGTTGCCAAGAACTGGGGAGATGGCAGTAGGAGTAAGTTCTGTGGCTTAACATCTCTGTGGATAAAATTGCGAGCTCTAAGAAACTCTAACGCGCTGGCTAGTTGTTTAAGAAAATGTCGAGTGATGACTTCGTTGAGGCCTCCCGCCACTGGATTTGGATATTTCCTGGCCATATCGGCCGTGGCCGGATTGCTAATGAGTCTGTCGCGCTTCTTAATGAAGAATGATAGGTCGCCCAGTTCGCAGAATTCCATTACTAGATGTATGTGAGTGTCGGACTCCTTGCAATCGATAAGGGCGACGATATGAGGATGTTGAAGACCCTTGAGGATGTCGATTTCCGAATATAGATTCTCCTTGAGCTTCTTGTTCAGCTTCGAAAGATTAACAGACTTTATGGCTACAATTGCTCGGGATTGCTACAACACATAGGTAATTAGCCAAAGCCGAACTGCTGTGGTGTTGAGGGATGGGTGTTGAAAGTATAGAGCGGGATGGGGGTGCGTCAGTGGTGGCTCGATCAACTTACGCGGTGATGGCCTCTATAGACAGTGGCAAAGCTTCCTTTGCCAATCTCCTCCTCAATCCTGAAGGAAGTGCCCACCAATGTGTCGCTCAAACCTAATCGCTTAGATGACGAGGACTTGGGGTGATGGGCCGCCATGTTGGATGGCTTGTGGTGATAGCCACTGAAAAAGCCCTGGGTCTAGGCGTGCTTCCCCTACCCTCTCGACTGATAGTAAACACTTTACTTAGAACTCTGCACATACACTTCTGCTTTCGCTGATTATGGTATGGTGGATGGGAAGTGAACGAGGCCTCGTTGAAGGAGACCGCTGACTCGAAGAAGAGGAGAGCGAGCCGGCGACAGAGTCGCGAAGAGCTAGAAGACTGGCGACTAGGATGATGGGGATAAAAACGCCTTTCCGTAGTTGTGCTAGATCTGTATCTGTGGCAAAGAGCGAGGGTGAGGCTGCCGTGTTCACCGATGTAACCTGTGGGGATTCTTAACGAACGAGTAGCGCCAGCGACGAGAACAAGTTAATGACTCGACAGAAGAGCGGCGGCACAAATGGGTGCGGATAGGCGGGGGTTTGATATGAAAGGGCTGCTTGAGCGATGAGGATGCGGCGTCGTAGAAGTATAACCTCGTAGGTCGAAGGAGAAGACGAGAGAGGGTGTAGGTAGAGATGCACCGCACCAGTCACTCGTGATGGTGAGCTTGCTTGCGTGCGGTCTACGGTAGCCTATATTTCCCTAAACGGCGATAAGACATTCCCGATACGATAACGATTTGGCAGCTCAGATAACAAGGATCTATCATGTCCAGCGCCCGGCATATTCAGATGCCTCGTACACCGATCTATCACTGCGATGCGACTTCTCACATAACCTAGCATATAAGCTGAAGTGAGCAGCAGTGGATGGAGGCCCGTCCCGTGAAGCTTCGGATTTGTTCGCCGCTTTGGACGCCATCCGGCTGGCACAGCACGCAAGCCATTCCTGCCACAAGGCGTACTGCACACGCATGCCTAAGGCCGAAATCGCTGTAAACTAACCACTTTTGAGCCGCCTGCTGCCATTTGGGCGGCCGGGGGCTCTTTGTACGTTACTTATCACGCGTGACGAAAAGAAGGTCTTTGTTCCCCTCTAAGACGCCCACTAAGTATACTTAATCCTCTTGTGAGGGGAGAACAAAGACACCCAAATCCTACACCCCCACAAATCACTTGTTCGCATATACCGACTGGACTGGACGTGGCTGATGGCTGATCTCGATTGGCCGAGATCACGTGTAACCAGGTCCTCCAGCTGTGGCCGAAATCGGCTGGATTCTAACAACGCATACATGATGGTCGACAGATCATATAACATGTCCTAGGCACAGGGGTAGTATCACATATCTCTTACTCGGACTGCTCGGACTGCTCGGAAACATCAATGTGGTGTCTGGGGTACAGACTCACCTTTTGCTAGGTCAACCGGTCGCCGGCCGGTATACCGTTGGCGGGCGGACACGCCGGGACACAACGTGACAGGGTATGGGGCAGTCGCACACTAGCACAAATGAGAGGCAAACGAATGTGGAGTAAACGTCCTGCAGACAAATACTAATGCAGTCTCCTGACAGAATTTACTAATTTTATAGATTATCGTTATCATTTACAATCTAGTGCACCAGCAGACTGATCTACAGAACTCGCCATAAGTGGAGAAGGTCCGAGGCTCATTCGCCTGGTAGGACTCCGCTGCTACTCTCCGTGCGTGCTTTCCGCAGGCTTCGAGCCATCCACGAACTCCCAGACAACTACCCTGCCCAATCTTCTGCTGTCATCATGCCAGTGACTGTTGAACCCACTCCATCTCTCCTTTACCTTCCACCCTGGCATCTCCGCCTCGTAGTACTCAACCAAGGCAGACTTGATACCTTCGAAACCTACTACATATCTCGGCCAAGGCCTTGCCTTCGTACTGATCTCCGTTCTTAGGAAGCCCACTTGGTCATCATAAAACCGATCGGCTTCGTCTCTGTAAGCTGCTCGCTCGGGCGTGTTTGCTGGTATATGCAATGGCGGTTCACAAGTCAAAGCCCATGCGTTGAGCGTAGGATGTACGAGATGAGACCGCCATGGTGTTGAGTGGCATGGCATGAGGAAGCCAGCAAATGTCTCGTTTGGGTCACCACCACTGTAAGATATGCCGAATTTATCGTCGGTACCGTTCTGAGGCACTAATAGGCCTCGCT
This sequence comes from Aotearoamyces nothofagi, assembly GCA_015345905.1. Lineage (NCBI taxonomy): Eukaryota > Fungi > Ascomycota > Leotiomycetes > Leotiales > Tympanidaceae > Aotearoamyces > Aotearoamyces nothofagi. The sequence goes on along the minus strand of JADDTR010000006.1, from coordinate 514,540 downwards.
GAGAGAGGTGCACTTCCTCGTATTCTTGACGAAGGAAGGAAAGTACGTCGATCACACCGCGCTGATGGATGAGGGTGGTATATGCGCTGATAACGAGATTTGTAATGATGAGAAATATCAGAACACTGCGGCGCCATGACTTTATGCTGACTGGCTGTTGTGCTGTAGAACCAGTAATAATCGAAGATAGTGGTATATTATTGAAGAATGCCAATACGTGTGGCGCAGTAAGGATATGGAGGACTGGAAGGAGCGGATAGATGAAACGGACCTCTTTGTGAGAGATTAGACTTAGTGCTGCAATCATTGTAATCGTTATAAAAGCGAGCTGAAACCGAACGTTGGCGGTAGATCGTGATATGAAACTATTAGACATTGAAGTCGACGACCACAGAGCTACCAGAGCAAATGGTAAAGAGGTTGTGAGAAGTAATGGGAGCCCTTCAGACAAGTAATAATGCCAATTGTTGGCCCCATAGAAAACTGCTAGAGACTGAGTGATGTTGAAATTGAGCCACTGGTAAGGTGGAAAAGTCCACATGCCAAAATATATCCGATCAGATATAGCCGATACGGTTATCACAGCGGACCTACTCGTCGTTAAAATTGAACCAATACTAAAACTGAAGCTGTCTTACCCGCACAATATAACCTCTCGAAATAGTATTATAAAGTCACCAAGGTTTGCCGGACCGATGCCTGAGAGGCCTAGATGGGTGAAAGACAGAGTGACTAATGAAGCCCATATCAGGAGGTTGGTCGGCCGAAGAACACAAGCCAAACCTGCCAAAAGTAGACATAAACGAAGGCTATCTCGAGTTAGCAACAGTTAAACAAAATATTGCAATCTCTGACCTTTTGATGCTAGTGGCTGTGTCGAAAATACCCTTCTGGGTTAGTGCTGACTTATTGATCACATTGTCTGGGGAGGCAATTTCATGTTTGGCATTGCCCTGGATAGCCCCTTCAGATAATTCCCAAGGCCAAAAATACAGGGCAACAACAGTCAGGACCGTCTCGAGGGAATTAGACAGAGTCCTTGTAGACACAAACCACTGCCAAGGACTTAGAACAGCCATCAATAGCTACATAGATCAGTATTTATTATTCCTGCCAAGGGTCCTTGCAGGACTGGATAATTACATACTACTGTCCAGGACGCATTGTTCTCTCTTCCATAGATACGAGTAGCAAGCTTCCACGTAAAATAGTCCCCCGTTGCAGCCAAGACTCCTTGGAAGATTTTTGGAAGGACAACCAGGATCATGGCCCGAAATTGTGGAAAAATCGAGACAGCAGTCATGACCTTATCAAAGATGAAATAGACGGCTGCAAACATAGCGGGATGTAGTGATGAGCGCAACTGGTATTGCCATTCCTACTTCAATCAGTCTCGGCAAGGTTTGGATAGGAGTATTGAGATCTCATACCCACGTGATCCACGCTCCACTTTGGCTCCCAAAGGCCATTTGCCATGCTGGCTCTAATGATTGGAAATATTCATCTGGCTGGAAAAACGTAGCGATAGAAAGAGCGTTGATAAAGCGTATGGCAAGAAGCAGCATCCAGACATCTTTGTTCTGCTGCTCCAGGACGGCGTGATGTTGCCCGACAGCCCGGGCTTGTGTTCTCACAGCAGGACTGCCAGCACCGCCAACAACACCATCATCAGCCATCGAGCAAGCTGGAATTGATCTTGTCAAAGGCCCTGAGCGAGCAACTATATCGCCATGTCTTCTGCAGCCAAGGTTGTCGATTACCCACCAATCATCCAATAGGCACGGGTCCCACCGTCTCTAACCGACGTGTCTTCCTGCCTTACTGCCTAAGAATTTTCCAGCCAATCATCCTCGCCACATTCGAATCCGGTGATTCAGGGCCCGCCACAGAAATTCCCCTATGCGCAGGTATACACGGAAATTCTTGAAAGTGTTCCCTAAAGGCATGTCGGAACGATTTTCATTTAAGTGCTGAATTTGCGCCGACAATAACCTAGTAGCATAAGTCATAGATACACAAGAGAGGATCTACTTGCACTTAGAGGTCTAGTACGTTCCTGCATCCTGCCGTGAGTGAGTGTTACCATTTTTCACTATTTAGAGCCGTCACATCCCACCACTGTTTCTTGCCCCTCCAAGTGCACGAGATACCCCCATAAAACTGTACAAATAAACAGAACATATATAATTTAACGATATAACGACTTCCGATATGGCACCGCACGCAACTGGTCACGACGCCAACGGCAGCTCTCTTAAGCCCACGGCCGCCACCTTCCAACCAGTTTCTGAGCTCGCCGAGTCCAAGTACCACTCGACCTCATCCTCCGCAGCAATTGACACGGAGAACAAGTACGCCGCGCACAACTACCACCCGTTGCCCGTCGTATTTGCGCGCGCGAGTGGCTCGAGCGTCTGGGATCCAGAGGGCAATCATTACATTGATTTCCTGTCCGCATACAGTGCCGTGAACCAAGGGCATTGCCACCCCGAGCTCGTCAAGGCACTGTGCGAACAGGCGCAGCGACTGACTCTTTCCTCGCGCGCATTCCATAATGATGTCTTCCCGAAATGGGCAGAGAAGGTCCAGCAGACGTTTGGTTACGATATGGTGCTGCCGATGAACACTGGCGCGGAAGCCGTCGAGACTGCGATCAAGATCGCGAGAAAATGGGGTTACAAAGTCAAGGGGATCCCTCAAAACAAAGCGCTGGTATTCTCAGCAGCTGAGAACTTCCATGGCCGAACGGCAAGTCACACTCATCCCGGATTTACCGTGTCCAATGGCTAACCTTTGCTTGCAAAATCCAGATGGCGGCAATCTCGATGTCCACTGACCCCGAATCGCGCGATAACTACGGCCCATATGTTCCAGGTGTTGGCTCCATAATCCCATCCACTGGCAGAGTGATCCATTACAACTCGGTCCCTGATATCGAGGCTGCTCTCGAAGCCCACGGCAAGGAGACGGCTGCTATTATCCTCGAGCCTATCCAAGGTGAGGCTGGTGTTGTAGTTCCAGACGACGACTATCTGACCAAGGTCCATGCACTATGCAAGAAGCACAACGTCCTGTTAATCTGCGACGAGATCCAGACTGGTATCGGGCGTACCGGTCGCATGCTCTGCTCACAGTGGTCAAACATAAAGCCAGATCTAGTCACTCTCGGGAAGGCTATCAGCGGTGGCATGTACCCCGTAAGCTGCGTTCTCGGCAGCAAAGAGATTATGCTGGTTGTCGAGCCTGGCACCCACGGCTCGACCTATGGTGGCAACCCGCTCGGCTGTGCTGTTTCCATCCGAGCGCTTGAGATCATGGAAGAAGAGGATCTCACTGCCCGTGCTGAGACGCTGGGCAATGTGCTCCGCAAAGGTATTGCGGACATTAAGTCACCAATCATTACATTGATCAGAGGAAAGGGGCTGCTGAATGCTATTGTAATCGACGAGAGCAAGACTGGCGGCCATTCCGCATGGGATCTGTGCATGCTGTTGAAGAGCAAAGGTTTACTGGTAGGCCACCGCATCCATGCTGTTGCCAAAGAGGAGATTACTAACATCCTGCGCTCACAGGCAAAACCGACACACGAGAACATCATCCGGTTGGCACCACCGTTGATCATCACCGAGGCTGAAATCGGCGAGTCTTTGAGGATAATCAAGGAGGCTCTGACCGAGCTTCCAAACCTGAAGGGCAAGAAAGAGGACGAGGTTATCCCCCCGGCCGAGAAGGGCGTGCACATTCACGTGGACCTGTAGATTCTCTGCCTGGGATTGTTCGACACGTGATGGCTGGTGACGAGGGAGCCTTGGAAGCCTTGCGTTCACCGGAGCATTTTGGAAACCTGGAGTGTTATTCTATAAGAAGCCGAACCCAGCCGGCAAGCCCACGCCAATAACTGACAGCGGAGGCTTAGTTGCTTTCACATCCTGTTGCAGTTTGAGTTACCTTGGTATCCTATAGCTTTAGCCTACTGTGCAGTCGGGTCTAGAGAAGCGATAGCCTGCCTTGTTAAATATTAATTCTGATTTCATATCTGTATCCAAACCGGAGGGAGCGTAGCAAGAACTGCATAAATGGGTATAGTGGAAGTGATCTGTACAAGGGCACATGCGTTTGCTTTCAAGTGGGTTCAAATATATCCACAGAGGAGCGAAAAGGCAAACCCCATCGACTAAAGCAGAAGGTCACACAAGTCCCAAAGTGCCGTCTCCCCAAGCCCCCCAAGCCATATAAACGAGGCAGCCAACTACTGCTACATTCTATGCCAAGAATCCTCCCATCCCATCGCGCACTGCCAAGCTTCTCGCTCGCATCCTCGCTCTTCACATGCGCTACAGAGGACAGCCGGGCCCCAAGCCCCAACTCCAGATGCCGTAGAACGTTACATAAGCGACGTAGCAGAGGCGGCGCGACTGGACGGGATGTGTTTTCTGTATCGAGAGGGGCCGGGACGTGGGTAAGCTGACTGCGGGCTGGGAGGGAGGGCAGTTGGCGGCCGGCACGTAGCCGTTGTGCTGCGATGCTGTGCTGCGATGCTGTGCCATTCTACCATGCTGCTGCTGCTTCCTACTCTGCTCTGCTAGACTCTGCTGCCTGTACTCTGCTGCGCATGGTGCCTGCACGGTAGCACTGGGCACCGACGAGTGGTACAGAGGGGCCCGGATGCCGCGTTGCTGTCGTAGTTGAGCTGACTGTGTGTACAGGAACGGGCTACAGGAGGTACGTGGACAGTGAGCAGTGGACAGTGGGTGGTGGACAGTGGGCTGTAGATCGGGGATAGTGGACAGTCAGCAGCGGATAGCGGATAGTGGATAGTGAGCGAGCATCGGCAGTCAGCAGTGGACAGGAGACAGTCAGTCAGCAATGGACAGTGGGATGGATAGTGATCAATCGACAGTCAACGGACAGCGACAGTGGACAGTGGACGATGGACAGTGGACAGTGGACGATGGACAGCGGACAGTGGACAGTGGACAGCAGACAGTAGACGGTGGGCAGTGGGCAGTGGGCAGTGGGCAGTGGACGATGCACAGCGGACAGTGGGCATCTAGCAGCGGCAGTGGACAGGATAGGGTTTGCCTTACTCACCCGCCAAGGCAGAGACGCAGGATCCAGCCACTGGCAGTCCGATCACGGCACGCTTGCACCTGTCACTAATCATATTTTCACGCGCTAGTACCCCGCATTCTGCAAGAGCCAGCCAATGGCACGCGCCAGATTAAAGCCCGGCGGGGACCCACTGCCCAAGGGGGCTACGGCGCCGCCCAAGCGCGGCCTGCTGGAGGGTGGACCGCCAATCGAGTGCGGGGATCGCGAAGATCGGCTGGTTCCTGTCGACGCTGCCATCAGAGTCACCGGCGGGTTTAGGCTGGATGCGGTCTGGGAGAGGGCGATGTCCAGGCGCCATGCGCAATGGGATGCGAAGGTACGGCCGGTGGCCGACGGCAGTGCTGGACAAGCCGTGGACGTGGCCATGCCAGACCTGCCTGGCCGGTATATGAGTGCGAGCAGAGGCCCTGGCCGGCGGGCGCTGGGCTGGGTCTCTGGGCCCTGCTGCATCTCTCTGGAATCCCTCCCGCTGTGCTCCTCTCCTCCGTCATCCTCATCCCTAGACAAAACACCCACTGCGTGCGCTGTCTGCACTGTCTGCACCGTCTGCACCGTCTGCACCGTCTGCACCGTCTGTTGTGTTGTTCGCCTCTGATCTGCCAGAGACGACTACGGCCTCAATCATCGCATCCCCACTCCAGGATCCCCAATGCTGGCGAGGATGTTTGGCTGGAAGAGTGAGTCCCCTCCACTGTGCCGTGCCGTCCCTTCCCAGTTGCAGGACAGAGCACTTGCAGGATAGAGGGAGCAAGAGTACTGACGCACACGTCCACACAGACGAGAAGGCCTCGTCGCCAGCGTCGACCCTCGAGCAGGATGCCGGTGCCAAGAGCGAGACGCCCTACTATGCCACCGTCGCGGCGCAGGGAAACGCTGTCGAATACGACGAGTTGCTCGTCGTCTGCCCTCCGCACACGACAGAGGCCAGGCTCATGAGGAAGATCGATCTCCGCGTGATCCCCTTCCTCTGCGTCCTCTACCTGCTCGCCTTCCTCGACCGTGTCAACATTGCCAATGGCAAGTCCTTCGGGCTGGTCAACGATCTCAACTTGGGCACGAGCGGGGTCAAGTACAACACCTGCCTTACGATCTTCTTCATTCCGTACATCTTCTTCGAGATCCCCGCCAATATCCTCTTGAAGCGTCTCCGCCCACATATCTGGCTGTCGGTATGTATGATGATGTTCGGCATTGTCTCCATTGGACAAGGGTTCGTGAAGGGTTACAGCGGATTGCTGGCAACGAGATTCTTCCTCGGACTCTGTGAGGCCGGCATGTTTCCCGGCTGCTTTTACCTGATTGGCATGTGGTATAAGCGATCCGAGGCGCAACGCCGGTATTCGTTCTTCTTCTGCAGCACGTCTCTCGCAGGTGCCTTTGGAGGCCTGCTGGCTACAGCTATCGGGAAGCTAGATCACTACCACGGTATGCGTGCGTGGCGGTGGATTTTCATCCTGGAAGGTCTCCTCACAGTCGTTGTCGGATTCCTCTTCCTCTTCCTCATCCCTTCGTTCCCCGAGGACGCAAAGTGGCTCTCGGACGATGAGCGTGCATACGTCAAGGCGCGCTTGCAGGCCGAGCAGGGCAAATCTGCCGTGGAACGAAAGATCACAATCCGCGATATCGGGAGAGTGTTCAAGGACTTCAAGATCTTCCTAGGCGGGCTCATGTACTTTGGCCTAATCGTACCCGCCTATTCATATGCCTTCTTCGCTCCCAGCATCATCTCCGGCCTCGGATACAACGCCATCCAGACCCAACTTCGATCAGTTCCTCCGTGGGCCTGCGCATTCGGCCTGTCGATGATCATCGCGTTCCTATCCGACAGATTCCAGCACCGATTCATCTTTACGCTGATCCCCACTGCCATATCCGTAGCCGGATTCGCCATCCTCTTGACCACGCATCACAACGTGCAGCTCGAGTATTCAGCACTCTTCCTGATTGCCATGGGCACGTACGCCGCCATGCCAGTCATCGTCTGCTGGTTCAACATGAACCTTGGCGGCCACCATCGCAGGGCTGTTGGCACGGCTTGGCAGGTTGGGTTCGGAAACATCGGCGGAATCATATCGACCTATTCCTTCCTCCAAACAGACGCCGCGAAATTCTACCACAACGGGTACAGCATCTGCATCGGCTTCATCTGTCTCAGCGCCGCCTCATGTTTCGCATATGGCCTAGCCGTTATATTCCAAAACAGGCGCAGGGATAACGCACCCGCAAGTCACCTGACGGAATACGAAAAGACCGAGCTAGGAGTAAGCTTCTATACCCCTATTATAGTGCCGGATTGCCTACTAACGCTCCACAGGATATGGGCCCAGACTATAGATACCTCTTGTGACGAACCATGAGGTTGTAAGATTTGACGGGATATGATAAAAGTAGCTACGATAGCAAAAAGCACCAAGGTCAGGCCGGCCTTGTATGATATGATATACTAAAAGTCGCTGTAACATAGAGCAACGAGATCTCTCTAGAAATAAATTTAATAAGTCGGCTGAGGATGAATTCTCTGATCCCTTTCCCTTCAACTTGGATCTCCTACCGTGGTCCGTGGGATCTCTGCTGCTGCTCTCCTCCTCGTGCCCCCCCCCTCGACGCTTGTATTCCCAAGCAAGCAAACAGCTATAGCCTGATACTGGTACGGTAATACCACAGGTTCGAGACTCCTGGGCCGCGGCGTCTATCAGGACTCGCTGCTGCTTTATGCTGCAGTACTATTTAGATAAGTGTAGTCTCATATACTGTTGAAACGTATTTTATTCTCAATCTCCTATTCATATCTATAATCATATTTACAATCATATCTACAATCATATCTATAATCGAAAATCAAATCCATTAGATCCCCACTCCTATTCTATCCTATCCTATTCTCTTCTCTTCTCTTCTCTTCCGCAATCTCGTCACCAATACCCCTTCTCTTCGGGGGGGGGTTTAAATCAACCAATGTCGCAAGTTCGTGCTCATCGAACTTGCTCATCCCACCAGATCTACTCATCTCATCTCGTCACGACGCGCGAGCTGGCGCGAAGGAGGGTCTTTCGGCGGCGGCAAGGGCGGGGACGGGGCGAGGTCCGAGACGCCCCCTTTGTTGCGGACCCGGAGCGGCGCAGGCGGCCTGACAGCGCCCATGGCGCGTGCGAAGCGCGCGTCGCAGGCCCGGCACAGCCCCCTGACGCCCGCCGGGCTCCTCCTGCCGCAGACGCGACAGCTGGCCGCCCCGCCGCCGGTCCAGGGATCGGACCCGCCGCCGCCGAGGTTGCGCGCCGCGTCCAGCTCGGCCAGCGTCTTTGGCCCGCTGCGGCGAGGGGCGCGGGCGTCGCCGACGCAGCAGAACGAGGAGGAGGAGGAGGAGGAGGAGGACGAGGAGGAGGAGATCAGGGCGTGGCGCTGCGCGTGGGACCGGTAGGCGCGCTCGGCGCCGCGCCGCATGGTGCGTGCCAGGTCGCGCCGCGTGCCGTCGAGCATGCTGGCGGAGGCGGCGACGTAGGAGTTCAGCCTCGCGGCTGCGCAGACGACAAACTCGCGCGTGGGCGCGGCAGCCAGACCGACGGGGATAGGGGCCGGTGCTGACGTCGCTGACGCGCCGCGGCTGGCGGGCCTGATGGCTGCCATCCCCCGCTCTGGTTTCCCCGCGCGCGCGGTGCTGCTGTCTTGCAGGTGCCGGGCCGTCGACGTCGTCGCCGAGAGGGGGCCCGCCACCTCGCCAGCCGCGCGCGCCCTCTCGAACTTGGGCTTCCGCTTCAGCACCGGCCGCGCGCTGACGGGACGGCCCCTATCACCGACCTCCCCCCTCCCCCCCGCCGGCTCGCCCCGCCAGCCCCCTCCCGCCCCCGCGCGCGCCTCCTGCTCTCGCCCTCGCCCCCTCGACGTCCGCTGCTGCGCCAGCACCACGGCGCAGATGCCGGCGCAGCCCGCCTGCGGTGCCGTGCTCGGCCGGGAGCAGAGCGCTGCTCGCATCAGCGGCTCGCGCTCGCCGGCGCTCTGGGCCGCGTCCCTCCCGGAGAAGCCATCCTGGAGTCTTCGTCCTGCCGGACCAGGGCGAGGTCTCGGCCTGCTACCGCGGGCGTCTTCTCTTGACGTGGCGGTTCTCATACCTTCTCAATGCTCTTCTGCTTCTTCGGCTGTGTGGGGTCTATGGAGCCGCGCGCTCTCTTGCGTGGTTGTTGTATCTGAGAACGCTGCTCGACGCGGGCTAAATGTTCTGCTTCTTCGGCTGTGTGGTGTTTATGGAGCTGCGTGGACGTTGTATTTGAGAACGCTGCTCGACGCGCGGCTCTACGGAACCTTTTTATCGGGCCTGCGCAGACCGAAACGGCAGACAAGGGAATCCGCCAGACTGATCGCTACCCTCAGATGGGGCACAAAGGTTCCGCAGCGAGCGGTCGTGCCGGCCCCTTTGTGCTGTCGAGCCGCGCTTTGTCCGCGGTGCTGCGGCCGCCATTGTGCGCTTTGTCGGTCGAGACAAAGATGAGCAGCTGCTCAGGCACCGCCCCGTCCCCGTCCCCGCTCTCTCTGCCTGCCGCGTGGCATGATGCATATATTCTGATATCGATACAATAGAGAGAGAGAGAAAAGGCCAGAGAGAGGCATGAGATGGAATGCGCGAGCGCTGACGCAGCACACATTCTGATATCGATACAATAGAGAGAGAGAAAAAGGCCAAAGAGAGGCATGAGATGGAATGCGCTCACGCTGACACAGCACATATTCTGATATTGATATAATAGAGAGAGAGAAAAAGGCCAAAGAGAGGCATGAGATGGAACGGAAGTGCGGGGGGCAGATTTGCAAAAAATCGTTGTCTGTCTGCTTGACTGGCGCATGAGATAAGTGGAACCAGATGGATTGGGTTCCCAAGCCTACTAACCCGCCTGTATGAGGAGGGTTATTCAATCACGCAGTTCCTGGAGTGGCACAGGAACACTCTAACTGAGCCAGCACTCCTGCTAGGGCTTCTTTCGGAGTGGGATCTCTCGTTGCTTGCCTATACGGCTGTGGGGGATTCACTGCAGAGTGAGGTCGGCGAGGGCAGGCGCGGTAGACGCGGTTTGAGGAGGGTTTTTTGCTACTTTGGCACTTCAGTTGTTAAGAGGTCCAAGGTGAATGTTTGGAGGACGAGAAATTTTTTAATCTAATAGATGATTACAATGATTTAATCCATACCCTACCTACCTGTCTACTTGAGAATTTGTGGTTGTTGAATATGATGCTTCTAAGTTCTGGTTCAGATCTAGGACTTCAACCCCGGGTAGAATGCTAGAGACAGTTCACAGATCACGGCCTCACATCCGGAAGGCTCTTCTCCACGGCAGCCTCGGCGTCGATGGCCTCCTTCCAGCTCGCCCACTCGCGGTCGCCGCCCGGGATGCCACCGGCCAGCGGCAGCCTCGTGCCGTCGCGGTCGCCGAAGCCCAGGATGCGGCTGGTCGCCTCCTTGATGCCGACGGTGCCGAAGCGCACCACGATCTCCTCCACCGTGCTGACCTTGAACTGCAGCTCGCGCGCCTCGCGCGCCTCGGCGGCCGTCGGGTTCTCCTTGCTGGCGAGCTCGTACAGGTGCACGACGGACTTGGGGAAGAAGCCGGCGGAGCCGTCGATGGTGCCCGCGGCGCCGACGGCCAGGGCGGGGAGGAGCAGCTGCCCGAGACCGGTGAAGGTGTGGAAGTGGGCGTGGTCGATGTGCGGGCTCGAGGCGATCTGGGCGTGGTACGAGACGTCGCCGTGCGACAGCTTGACGCCCACGATGTTCGCGTGCCGCGACAGCGTGGCGACCGTCGCCGGCGTGACCTTGACGTTGTTCGAGACGCCTGGGTAGTGGTATCTGCGAGCTCGCCGTCAGCCCTGTTGCGCGAGGGGGCCGGGGTGGGAGGGCACGTACATGAGAATGGGCAGCGGGCTCCTGTCCGCAACAGCCTCGTACCACGCGACGAGCCCCTCCTGGGTGACGGCGGGCGCGAAGTATCCCGGCGCGAGAACGAGGCCCCACTGCGATCCTGCCTCGCGAGCGCTGCGAAGCTGCTCTACAACCTCCTCGATGTTCTGCGCTGCCGTGCCGGCGATGATCGGGTAGTCTCTGAACCCCGCAGCCTCCAACCCTTTCCGCACCGTCGACAAGATGGCGAAGCGCTCGGCGTTGGTCAGGTGTACGGCCTCACCCGTACTGCCCAGGATGACGAGACCTCTGATGCCGGATTTCGCCAGGTGGATTGAATGAGCGACCTGGGTCTTCAGGTCGACGGGTGGAGCAACCGGGTTGTAATTGCTCGCAGCCTTGCCAACGAAAAACGTCGGAACCTAAATCCGGGAGAGTGTCAGATCTCAGTATGCTATCTCATGGGTGGATGTCGTGAAGTAGATTCCTCCAGGAGATCGGTCCAGGAGACCGTTCGTGGATCATCCACGCCAGATAGATAGAAGCTTGGGAGGCACGTACCGGCACATAAACCCCAGGTGGAGGAGGAGAGGGCATGATGATAGTTATGACTTGCTTGTCTACAAGGAACAGACGATAATACTTTGTGAAAGAAAAGAATATCTGGGCGGTGTTGGGTATTTAAATGAAGCGGCTCTAATACTAACGTGTAGTCTGGTGGCTGCTGCGGTCGGTGCTCGGGATATCTTCGCGCGAGCATCACCTGCGGCCCAGGCGCGCGCCGCCCAGCCGCTGACATCGACCCAGCATAGCGAAAAGGTATATTAGGGCTGCCGCCGAAGCCAGGTCAGCCCAGCACCCATAGCCTACCGATCAGCCCATCATGTCTTTTGATGAGATCCCCATCATCGACTCCCACATCCACCTGTGGCCGTCGACCGAGGAGTCCAGCCTCGCGTGGTGCAGCCCGGGCAGCCCCCTGAGCGGGCAGCACTCCCTGGACGACTACCAGGCCGCCACGGGGCCCTGCAGGGCGCTCGAGGGCTTCGTGTTCGTCGAGGCGGACCGCAAGAACGACCTGGCGCTGGGCGTGCGCGACGGGTCGGGCTGGGCGTTCCCGCTGATGGAAGTCGCGTGGCTGCGGCGCGTCGCGCTGGGGACCCCGCGGCCGGGCGAGGGCCACTCGGCGGCGCAGCGCGACCTGTGTCTCGGCATCGTGCCCTGGGCCCCGCTGCCCAGCGGCGTCGAGGCCCTGGAGCGCTACGTGGACCTGGTGAGGCAGCACGCGGGCGCCAGCTTCCCGAAGGTGAAGGGCTTCAGATACCTGGTGCAGGATAAGCCGAGGGGGACCATGCTGACGGAGGAGTTCATCGAGGGGCTGAAATGGCTGGGGAGGAAGGGCTTCACTTTTGACGTTGGGGTCGATCATCACCGGCAGGGGGACTGGCAGCTGGACGAGTGCGTGGAGATGATGACCCGGGCTCACGAAGGGGTTCCCGAGGAATCGAAGGTCGTCTTTATTATCAGTAAGTGGCCATCTACTACTGTGTATTCAAAACTCTGTCGATTAGTACAGGAGATCTCTGCATGCTTTCACCCTTTCTTATCAGACTGGCTCTACCCACCACCAACCAGAGAGAACCTCTCTAGCTTTCCACTCTCTCGGTGACTGGAAGCCCCCTCTCAATAACCAGTGCCTTCCTATCTACGCGCCCCATCAGAGAGCATACTCCAAGAAGCCAACCCACTAACACCCACTTCCCAGACCACCTCGCCAAGCCCGACATGACAACCGCCGCGGGCGGCAGCGCGGCCGGCCAGGCCTCGGCGCCCTTCTCGGCCTGGCGCGAGTCGCTGTTCAAGCTCAGCGGCATGCCCAAGACGTACCTCAAGCTGTCCGGCTGCCTCTCCGAGGTGGCGGCAGCGCTGGCGCGCGCCGGCGCCGAGCGCGTCTTCGAGCACATCCAGCCCTGGCTGGCCGTCGTGCTCGCCACCTTCGGCCCCCTGCGCACCATGTTCGGCAGCGACTGGCCCGTCTGCGAGGCCGCCGCCGGCGCCGAGGCCTGGGAGCTGTGGCTCCGCGTCGTCCAGCGCACGTGCCAGATGGCGGATCTGGATCGCGCCGCCGCCGTCATGCTGTTTAGCGGGACCGCCATCAGGGCGTACGGCCTCCCGTTTTAGAGCTGTCGGTGATGGGAAAGGGGGGGGGGTGGAAGAAGTTTGGAGCTGCTGTTATAAGACTCTCCAGGGCGAAGAACTGGCGTGTCAGGAGGACCCCGTGCTGGTTTTCCCCCAGAAGTAGGAGCGGGGCGGGTATCACTTATTCGCAGTGCTGCATGGGCAGGCTGGGGGTCACAATATTTCTATACCGACCTACCGCAGGAGTAAAATTAATATAGCAAAGCAGAAGTAAAATAATATAGCGAGACAGGAGAGAACTGATTGCATGCCCGTACTCTATCAGGGGGGCGGCAGTGCCGACCCCTCTTCTCCGCCCCGCAGTCTTGGTTTGGCCCCACGGTGAAGATTTGTAATGATTGCTTTCGCTGCCTCTGCCGGGAAGGATTGTAGCCATCTACGGGTGTCGGATTGCTCAGAGCGCAGAGCGCAGAGCGCAGATCCCGTATCCCGTTCCATGATCCATCCATATATATGCATCCCCATCGTCGTTTCCCTCGTCTGCACCCATCGCTATCGCCTTCAGATCTGCACCCCCGTTATATACACGTCCCCACCACCTGTATCGTAAACAGCCCAAGCCGCCCCCCTCAGATATCGCCCGTCAAGAACTCCCCGATCCTCGCCCCGACCCACTCCCGGTCGGCTCCGTTCACCCCGCTGCCGGCCAGATGTCCCCAGACCGACTCGATGGGTCTCCACACCGCGCGGTCACCCAGGACCTCGCGCTCGCGCCGGCTCTCCTCGCAGCGGAAATACTGGTCCGTCCGGCTCGGCATCAGCAGGACCCGCGCCTCGATACGGCCCATGGCCGCGGCGAGCCTCTCGTCCCGCGAGCCCCCCTCGGCCGTGCTCGGGGCGCCGTCGCCGCCGCCGTCGCCGGGGGCTGGCGAGGGGAGGGTGTCGCCCATGTCGCCCCTCCTCCACATCTGGGCCAGGCAGAGCAGGTCCTCGGCATCCCAGCCGGCGTACCTGGCGCGCGCCGGGTTGAGGAAGTCGTCGATGCTGGGGGCGCCGAGCTCCCGCCACTTCTCGAGCCGGAACCACTCCGCGCTCGTCAGCCACTGTCAGTCTCCGTCAGTCTTGGTCTTCGTTCGTGAGCATCCGCGCGGAGAGGTAGCCATCAGCCATCACCCCACTCCCACCCGTCTCGACGAACCCGGGAGAAGGGAGTCTCCGTATGCACCGAGAGAGAAAGCAGAGAAGTGAACCCGGGAGAAGGAAGTCTCCGTATGCACCGCGAGACAGAAAGCAGAGAAGTGCACTAACCGCCGCATACGCCCTCCCAAACGCCCTGACCGCCACCTCGGGCACCACCCCCCTCTCCCTATACCTGCCCCCCTCATAGTCCGCGGCGCTCTGCAGCGCCGCGACCGGCCCCTCCAGGAAGGCATAATTGATCCCCGCCGTGCGCGCCGCGCTGCAGATGACCACGGCCCTCCGCACAAGGCCCGGGTGCATGGCGGCCCAGTAATAGGCCTGCTGGCCGGCCATGGAGAAGCCGACGACGGCCTCGAGAGAGGGGATGTCGAGGTGGCGGAGGAGGGCGCGCTGGGCGCCGACGCAGTCCTGGTAGGCCACGGTGCGGGGGAAGAGGGGCGCCGTGGAGGGGGAGCTGCTTTCGCCGTTGCCGAATGTTGCGACGACGATCACGTGGTGGGCGCCCAGGGCGGTGGTGGTGTAGTTTGTCGTGGTGTTGATGCGGCCGCCGAAACACGTCGGGATCTGGATGTCTGTGTCAGTGCGTGCTTCTACACATCAATCGTCGACAGGACTGTAGGAGAATGACATGGCGTGATATCCAGATATGATGCCAGCATCCGAACAAAACAAAATCCACACGCCAACCCGCTTCAATCCTAATCCAAGCTCCGACTTCTGATGCCGAACAGACGTTGTTTTCCTCCCCTCTAGACAATCGGGCCTCCATCATCCCCCCTCTCCCTCTCCCTCTCCCTCTCCTTCTCCTCTCCTCTCCCTCACCCATCCAGCCCCCAAAGCAAGTAAAGACTCAGCAGACTAAAAAAAAAAAAAAAAAAAAGACTCACCAACACCGTCCCCTTGCCGCCCTCCTGCTGCCTACACCCGCGATTAAACTCCCTATACGCAACCCTGACATCCCGCACCTCGCCACTGGCGAATCTGAAAGCCGGGATGTCGTGGTACTGCACGCCCGTGGCGTCGTAGTTGGATGTCGGCGCTGTAGGTGTCGGTGTCGTCGTCGTCGGCGTCGCCATTTGTTGGATCCGGGAGTCTGGGACCGAGACGCCGGGAGCGAGATTTGAAATCTGGAATTGGGGAGAGGGAATGAGGGAATGAGGGAATAAGGATCTAGACGTCGACGATTAGAGATCAGGGGATTCGGGATCGAGAACCCGGGATAGAAGAATCGGGGAGCCCGAATGAAGAATCGAGAGTCGAGGAGTCGAGGAGTCGACGGCCAGAGAACCCAGTAATCCACAAATCCACAAATCCACAAATCCACAAATCCAGAAGTCGACTATCAAATTATATCATTCAATTATATATCAATCCCCCTATCCCCTCCCATCCTCCCCTCCCATCCCAATCCCCCCCCCCAAATCCGCTCCTCTCCTATCCCCCCCCTATCCGCCCACCAGCTTATCAGCTTATCTATCTACATGCACCGCACCGCGCCGCACCGCGCCGCGCCGCGTCCGCCTGCGATCCATCCATCCATCTATCTATCCATCGGATAGTCCGAAGACCTCACCTCACACACACCAAACCACACCTAATTTTTTCCAAAATTTCCCTTTCATTCCCGGGGGGGGGGGGGGGGGGGGGGGGGGGGGGGGGGGGGGGGGGGGGGGGGGGGGGGGGGGGGGGGGGG
>JADDTR010000006.1:349191-496691 GCA_015345905.1 Aotearoamyces nothofagi | reverse complement strand
CCGCGGATGTCGCTCTCCGGAGTATCGCCGACGAAGTATACAGTGTCTGGTGGGGCGTTGATACGGTGCTCGTCCTTTCGCCACTGCTGCAGCAATCGAGTGGCGAACTGGAAGGTACCGATCTGTGGTTTGCCAAAGGCAATCGTCTCGAGTTCTTTGCCGTGGGTGAGCTCCGTGAAGAGGGTCTCGATCATCTTTCGCAAGGCACCCATGCCGAGACGAACGTTCTCGTGCGCGGCCGACCAGACGATATCGTTGTGGGAAAAGTAGATGGGGGGCCCTTCGTCAAAGGTCTCCGACAGGGTACCGAGGTAGCCACCCTTTGACATGGCCAGATCAAGGATGATTTGGCAATCGCCAGCCCAGTCTCTACTGTCGGCAAAGACGAAGATTGCCTCGATCTTGATCTTCTTCAAGTTGCGCTTACGTGATCGCTGACGCTCCTGATCGGTAAGAGTGCGGAAGGGGGTGATGTGCTCGTTGTCCTTGATGACGTCGCCAGGTGTGATGACATCCTTGAAGCCATAGCCTTCAGCGACCTGACGGCACTTCTCGCCTTCTCCGCCAACGACGAAAACCGTGCCGTACTGCTCAACCATCTCCCTCATAGGAGTGTGTCCGCAAATGAACTGAGCCGGGGCCACTTCGATGTCGAGTTGGCGGGAGAGGTCGATACATCTCTCCGACTCGGTCTTGCCACCTCCGTTTGTGAGAAAGATGTATGGTCTGGGTCAGATTAGTAAGATCCAGGAGCGGCGTCAAGGCGGATAGGATACTCACACTTTAACTCCGTACTCGTTCTCTCCATTGAGCATCCTCATGGCCTCCAGGGCCTCAGGTATCGGTCGTCCACCTCGGACGAGCACGCCGTCAATATCAAAGGCAAAGGCAAAGGTGTCGGCCGACGGCGCATCAGACGGAGTGATAGGCGTGCCGGGTGTCCGGGGAGAGCTGCTGGCAGAAGAGGAAAGGCCGCTGTTCTCGTCTTCGAGATTTATGTGTGCCAGCTCCTCCCTGGCCTGCTCGAGAGAGGCGGCAAAGCCGCGACTCTGGCCATGGTATGAATGGGAGCGTGAGCTGGCCATGAGCCTGGGCGGGACGACCACGACCTGCCCTCCGGAGGCAACTTCTTCCTTGGTGGCAGTCATTGAGGAGATCCGTCTCAGCGTTGTAGGTCGTGCTGGGGCCTGTTGACCGTTTGGCTGAGTGCGGAAAGACATGGCAGCGGGCTTATATGGGTTTTCTGGGGAACGCGTCGGGGTGGGATTCCGAGGCAGCTGCGGTGGGTCTAGGGATCTCTCGGGCTCACGTATGAAACGTGGTGTAGGTGTCTGCGCGTTTATTTGAGGGAGAGGCTGTCCTGGCGTATCGGGTCGGAGGCTGTGGGAGAGGAAATGTGACAGGACGTAGGTCCGTACTGTATGTAATAAGAAGCCGTGGAATGGTGAGGGGGTAGTGTGTCAGGGTTCTTCCAAATCAAGAGAGGAGTGTCGCGCAGGCAGAACGGACAGCTGGCAGGAGGTGTCAGACGGGATTTGAAGAGGGATGAGAAGGCGGATAAAAGGGCGCAGGCGCACATATCGACAGTATTTATTCTCTTTCGTGCCTGTGCCGCTGGCGTCCCCGGGGCGTAGCCATCGATGATGAAATACGTCAAGCTACAGCGCGGTAGTCTGGGTAGTCTGGGTAGTCTGGGTAGTCTGGGTAGTCTGCGGGCGATAGTCGCCTCTGAGCGCCTTGCCTAGTCTGGCGCCGCAACGGAGCCATTCCCAAAGTAGCCGCAAAGTATTCTTCGCGGAGGCCCAGGTAGCCTGGCCGTTCCTGTGGAGGGTCGGGTTAATCCCGGAGCAGCGGCCAGCGGGCGGTGGGCGGGGGCAGAGCGAGGCAGCGGGGCAGCGAGGCACGCCAGGGGGAGGACAATGGCCGCTGCGAAGGGCCACCGCCTCGCCGCGCGCCTATTACGGCACTAAGTACTGTATACACACAGTAACATACAGTACAGCACAGCAGTAGACAAGGACGACAGACGGGAGTTGGTTGAGGCAGAACCCGCCTCTCGTCTTTGCCTGCCCCCTCCCCTTCCATTGATCCCCTCCTGTCCGCCCCTTCCTCCTTCCAGCACATGCCCCGTCTTTCTTTCTTTTCCCTCGCGGCCATCCGAGGCAGAGACGTGCGGGACGCCGCCTCTCCCGCCAGGCCCAGCGTGGCAGGACTGACGGGCGAACTGGCACTCGTCGAGACGCCGCGGGCGAGAGGCACCCGGATGGCAGCCAGCGATGATGTCACCGCACCGCGCACTCGTACGACGGACTGACTGCGCTGTAGCTGTAGCTGTAGTAGCTGAGCAGGCCCCCGGGCGCCGATGCCTGCCGATGGCTGTTGGTTGGTGCCTGCGGATGCCTGTCGACGCCTGAATGCACCCTGGAGACACACCTGGTGTGGTGGGTCGCTTCCGGGGGCGATGGGCGGCCGCAGGGCGAGATGGAGCCCCATTGCACTAGGCAGGAGTGGGCCTAAGACGCCGTCGGCTGGCACAGGTGCGCTGTGCCTTGCGGAGGGCCATGGGGTGGTGTGCGAGTAGTGTAGCGAGTGGAGGATGTACAGCATGTTCTTACTCTGGGCTCCTGTACAGGCGGGATACAGTAGTACTTGCGTAAACAGCGCCGCAGGCTTACAGTAGTAGCGACAAGGCAGAGCACAGAGGGAGGATAACTCGCCAACCAACCAATCAATCACAACCACCCAAACAGGCCTCTCTTGTTTCAGGGTCCGGAAGTCGTCGTAGATCGGGCCAAGCGCTGGGGGGGGGGGCGGGCAGGCGGGCAGGTAGCAGGAGGAGATTTCAGGGTCCGCGAGCCCGCGGCGTCGGGGACTGGCTGGTGGTGGTAGGGCAGTGGTAGTGGTAGGCAGTAGGTGGCAGTGGACGGTAGTGCACGGTAGTGGGGCTGCCAGTGGGGCGCTGGCGGGTGCAGGGCTTGGGTCTTTTGTCACAGTCCTGTCCTACACTGCCCTATCCTGTCCTATTCTACCCTACTCTACACTGCCCTATTCTACTCTACCCTACCCTATCCCACCCACCACCGCCCTCCCACCCTCCCAGCACGCCCAGCCAGCAGCCGAATCCATTCTCCTCTCCGTACGCTCGCCGAGCGCGCGATGCCCGCACCGATCGCCCTCTGCTATCGATAAGGCCCGCCGGCTGGCGTTTCCCACGGCTGGCTTACTGTACTGTACTGTACTGTACTGTACTGTACTGTACTGTACTGTACTGTACAGATAGGTGCATACAGGTGCGGTACCTTGGGGCTAGTCTTCCTGGGTACTTACAGTACAGGCTTGTCTGGCGGTCTTGTCTACCTGTACAGTACCTGCCCCCGGGTACGGACTGCGCTGCGACGGTGTCTGGGGAGCCTGGAGCGTAGGGACTATAGCGTAGGGACTATAGTATATGGACTATAGCATATACGGCTTATAGCCTATCCTTAGTAGCATACACACCTAACGCAGTACACCCTACACCCTATACCCTACACCTACACCCTACACCCTACACCCTACACGCTGCAGCCCTCACGCTGTATTGCCTGTATCATGCTGTATTACTGTGCTGCATGGCCTGCGCTGCCAGGCACACCCGCCCGCCCTCGCGCTGCTTGCACGTGTCAGTCCTATGTTACACGTCGTAAAGCCCGTGGTGATGCTTACCTTATCTGCCGCTCCTCCCCCCTCTCTTCCCTACCCTCTCTGTCTTCTGCCTCCTGCCTCCTCACCGCATCTTCTCAGCCCGCAACCACCCCTATCGCCGTCGTCTCCTTATCCCTCTGTCTGCTCCAGCACGTCCCGTTTGCCTCTCGCGCGCATCCAACCGCATGGCGCTCGGCGTGTGTGCATCATACTCGGCCTGCGCTAATGGAGCAGGTTGGAGGAGGTTGCATTGCACACTACGCCCACGGCCTTGCGGGTCAAGGATATCGCTGCCAGCCCGCCCTCCCCAGGCGCTCGTCGAGAGTCGCATGCTGCTGCCCTATTCAGCAGAATCCCTTCCTTCAGGATGGCCGCTGATGCGTCCTTGCTCCGGATTGATTATCGCATACCTCTGATACAATATGGCTTGCACCCACTATCACTATCGGCCCTACATCCTTCAGCGGACGGGCGACGTCGTTGGCTGCTGGCTGCTGGCTGTTGGCTGTCGGCTGTCGATGACCCACTGTGACGGATGAGAGACGTAGTGGGGCTGCCTGCATGCCTGTCACAGAACAGAGAATCGAGGAATCTGCGCTGCACTGTAATATGGCAGAGATGTTCGCTCCGCAATGTGCCTTGATACCTTGCCTTGCTTCCCTTCCATCTCAGCTACGCCCGTCTACAGGCTCCGTTCCATGACCTGCAACCCGTGCGCCTCTTCATGTGACATGGCGGCGGCTGAGCGAGGGTGCGTTACTCGGCATATCGATAAGAGCCCGTACGGAGTCTTGCGCAAAACACGTGCCTGTCCAGCGCTGTGCTACGCAAAGGAACTCCTTCTAAACCGGCCACTGCCGCGAAGGCAAGCGTGTAGTCAGGTCAAGCCCAGCATAGCCTCCAACCTAAATCTCGCTCGCGCGTTTCGGAAAATCTGGGCCGTTTCCCGACCTAGAGAAATCATGACGACATCGCTGGCATTTCCAAAGACCGTGATATTCCGGGAGACTTCCGCTTCCATCGTCGCCGTCCTTCCCCACGCCCAAATCCTGCGATGTACGTGACAAAATCGGGGCGGTCGGTGGAGAACGTCGGTGGATAGCTCTACGGAGTCATGGAGGTGTGGAGGTGGAGTTTTGGGACGATTGGCGATCAGATACAAATTGGATCTCCGAGGCTGTCGCTTCAAGGGCACGAACCCATGCACGAGCCGACGCCGCGGCAAAACCTTCCGCCCGTGTTCGGGGCAGGTCACGTGGTCTGCTCGCTCGGACACGAGTCTCTGTCAGTCGTCGGAAGCCGTCGCGGACGTGGAGCCGGACTGGAACGTGACTGGCGGACCTGGACCGATGGCAGTGTGCGTGCGGCGCTCTGGCGGTGCCGAGATGGGCAGGGAGCCACCACTCCAGCCACCACTCCAGCACGGCTTCTAAGCATCCGTCCAGTGCAACTCTAGTTAAGCCCTCCCGTAGAGGATAGACAGTACTACAGTACTACAGTACTACAGTACTACCGTGGATGCCTTCCTGTACGGAAGTACAGTCCTGAAGCATCAACACGAAGAATCTCAACTCCCCCCCCCCCCTCTCCGCATTCTCGTAATATCTCGTAATATACGTCGTTAGGGTTAACAGCGCAGACAGCGAGTGATAGGTCATTCAAGCCCCAATCACTTTTCCTCACGCGCAGCGATGTCTCCTGTATGTATGTCTGTCTGTCTGTCTGTACGTGATGGGTGCAGAAGCACGCATACATTACATTACATACGTGCATGCGCATACATTACATACAGTACATGTACATACCTTGCCTTACACACACACACATATATACACAAGGTAGTGCCTCCTCTACCCGCCCGCGCCAAGGCGCCCCACCCAGTACAGTAGAGAGAGGCGCGCGCGCACGGATACCGCTATCACACTGCATATTGCAGCACTGGTTTCGTGGGAAGATGTGCGTCAACACGTGCTAAAAAAAAAAAATTGATTTGGTTTTTTTTTGGATTGGATTGGTTTGGATTGGTTTGGTTTGGTTTGGGGTTTGGTTTTGGGTTTGGGTTTTTGGGCGTGGTGCTGTGCGTGGCGCGCGATGAGGGGGTGGAGGGGAGAGGGGAGGGGGGAGGAGGGGTTGGTTTGTTTCGTTTGTTTCGTTTGGGATTGTAGGTTGCTCGGAGGCTGTTCGGAGGCTGTTTGCTTGAAGCTGCTTATCGATTTCTCAGAGGCTGATAAGAGAGCACAGATCTCTTCTCATAGTCTGCCGTAGACTGCTCTGCCGAAGCAGAGGCGAGGAGGGGAAGGGGAAGCGATATTGCTTGTTTGCTTGTACTGTACTTCTGGAACTTGGCTCGTGGTTCTGGATTTATGATTTCATCGAGTTGAGTTGAGTTGAGTTGGGTTGAGTTGAGTTGAGTTGAGTTGAGTTGAGTTGACTGCTTATATCACTTTGTTTTTGAGGAGAGAAGAGAAGGAGGAGAGAGGGGGGGGAGAGGGGGAGATTGGAGTTGGAGTTGTGGATTGGGAGGGAGGTTGGTAGGTGTAGAGAAGAGAGGTGAGAGGGTGGGTAGGTGTAGAGAAGCGGCTGGTGGCGATGGTATTGCGGTATTATAGATTTGAGGGTTGAGGGTTGAGGGGTTAGAGGGTGAAGGTTGAGGGTTGAGAGATTGAAAGTTGAGGGATTAAGGATTAAAGGCTGAGGGTTGAGGGTTGAGAGATATAGATTTGACGGATAAAAGATTTAAGGGATTGAGAGATTGAAGGATTGAGAGGTTGAGGGATTTGAGGGATATAGATATAAGAGATATAAGAGAAGCGATACTTCCTTCTATACAAGGCATTGATTCGCTGACGAGGTCTCCCGGCAGAGTCAGAGGCTCAGAGTTGGCGGAGGTACTTGTTTTGTTTTGTCTACTCCTTGGTGAACTTCTGGCCTAGAGATAGGATGGAGTGATGGGATAGGCTGCTTGGAGATGGGTTTTTTGAGACTGTAAGGGAATTGGAGGATATAAGACTGGAAGGGATGGTGGGATACAGTTCTTTTTTTTGGCAGCTCGATACCATACCTCTCGGGACTGACTGTAAGGAATGGTGGGAATGCAGATGCGGCGGGGAATTGTCTGTTTCTGCATCTTGGGATCTCTAGAGCCGGTAAACAGTCTGTGAAGATGGTAGAATACAATTGCTGTTTGTTTGCATCTCGATGTCTTTGAAAGATTGGCGGGATATTTATTGTCAAGTCTCTGCGCCGTGACGCCCCGAGAGACTCTGGGGATTGGATTGCTAGCGTGCTGTCTGTCTCTACACTGTAGTATCTATAAATACTAATGGAATACTACTTATTTCTACATCTCAACACCTCTGAGCCTTTGGCCATCTGGTTTCGCATTCTCTGAAAGACCAGCAGAGTAGGTAGCCAGCAGGATACCATCCATCTCCACGCCCCAACATCCTAGACTGTCGAACCGGCCGGCTGCGAGCTTGGAGTGGTGTCCTCTCTACCGGTGTCTCGCTCTGCAGTCGGTATCTGAGCGGAGGAAGAAGGTTTGTGTGGGGAGGAGATTTTTCTTTGCAGGCTGTTTCTGTGTGGAAGTCGTGTCTTTCAGGGACGAGGCTATAGTTCACTGTTGCGGTCAGAGCGGCTAGTGATGTGGGTTCGGTATCCAAGAGGAAGGAGGGGCCAGGCTGCAGTTCATTGTTGCGATCAGAGAGGCCAGTAATATATCCAAGCAGAAGAAGGAGGGGCCAGGCTGCAGTTCACTATCACGATTATAGAGGCCAGTAATACAGGTTCAGTATCCAAGAGGAAGAATGATTGTCTAGAAAGGAGATTCAACCGATCCATGCTGAAGTCGTATCTCTCAGGGACCAGGCCGCCGTTCACCATTACGATTACAGAGCGGCCAGTGCACATTCAATATCCAAGCGGAAGAGGGTTTGCATGGAAAGGATGTTCCCCCTCGCAATCAATCCATGCCAAAGTCGTATCTGCCATCACGATCACAGAGCCGGCCAGCAATGACAGCATCGCATCCCCTCGCCAGCCTGATCTACCGTGCTCCCATGATGGATGTTTCTCTCGTGCTGCCGGCCTCCTCACCGCGATTCGACGGCCCGCAGCCCTCGCAATCTATTCTCTGCCACCCGCCGCCGTGATTGGGGACGGCCTGCACCTCGCGGCCTCTGCGACGCGGCGACGTGATGCTGTTGATGTTCCCACTGGCCGCCGTCGACCGGGATCTAGTCGCCGTCGTCCGGATGCGTCTAGCTCCCGCCCATTTCACAGTGCCTACGCGCCGGGACGTGCAGCTGGTCAGCTCCCCGCTGCGTCGGCCAATGAGCGCGCAGCTGCCCTGCAGCCATCGTGGGCCCCCTCTCGAGCAGCAGCCTGGCCGGTGCGAATGGCCTCAGTTCATAAGAGACCCTGTGTCTGCCTCTTCTTCTCCTTCTCTTCTCTTCTCTTTTCTCTCCAGCAAGCATCCAATCTCCAGAGCTAGTTCCTCAACTCCGTCGTCTTTTTTATCGTCTTTTTGTTTTTCCAAGAGCTGTGCTCTTCTAATCTATACTATCATTCTAATATTCTTTACGTTGCTGGCCAACACCATAATTCTGCACTCAGACCGTCCGAAATACACCAAAACTAGCTCTTCTTGCTCATCAAATACGACACCTTGCATATCTCCAAACTTCACAGCATCGGCAATACCGACTTCATAATGTCTTCCGTTCAACTTAGCTTTGCTCTCCGCACCTCGTCGACTGTCAAGACTGTACATCTGCTCGGATCATGGGATAACTACGCAGGACAGCTTCCTCTTGCCAAGGACAAGAACTCCAGCAAGTCCGGCGCGTGGAAAGGCACCTTCAAGTTCCAGGGCGCAACTCTTCAAGCTGGTCAGAGATACTGGTACTACGTATGTAGGAAATCCTCTGGTCTAGATTCCTTTCTGACACAAAACAGTACATCGTTGATGGGTATCACGTATCCCACGACCCAGCCCAGTCTTCCACTACCGAGCCCACCACAGGCCGCGTCCTGAACATCCTCGATGTCCCATCTGACAAATCCAGCTCCAAGTCCTCCAAGTCGCACTCTTCATCCAAATCTTCCTCGAAGCATTCCAGCTCATCCAAGCACTCCAGCTCAAGCAAGCACCACTCCTCGTCATCCACTCGTCGGGAATCCAGACTGAACATTGCCACCGACATCCCGAAGGGTCGGCCGCTCTCCGTCTCGCAGATCCAGTCACCAAAGCCCATCTCCCCACATGCCACGAAGCACATCCTCGAGACCGAATACGGCAATCTGAACCCGGCTACCGTCGCCGAGCTCACCAGCCGCTTTTCCGACACCACGCTCGACGACTATGATCTGTCAAGCTCCCCGCCATCATCCGTCGGCTCAAGTCTCAGCTCTCGCTCCGACTCTTCAAGCCCGTCGAGCGCGAGCTCTCTGTCGGATTACTCAACTGGCTCCTCATGCAGTTGTGAGCGCTACGGTATCACTCGAAACGGCGACCGCATCAAGCTTGACTGCGGCGGCTCGCGATGCGGCTACTCTGACGAGGACTCCTGCTGCTCTTCTTCCGACGACGAATACGCTGCATCTCCTGGCTCTACACGCCGCCAAGGCATCGTCGTCCGCCGATAGATGGAGAACTAACTCGTCGGTCGTGCTTTCTTAGCTTGTTTTACCGAGAGGAAAGAGAAAAAAAGCGACCTGGACGAAAGCAGAGATAGCAGCTGGTCATTCTTTGCGGCTCCCCTATCCCTGCTCGTACAGTTGATCGATAAAAATAGACAGACGCGGCGCCAAGGCTGGTACTTGGTGCATGCGTCGGGATCGTCTATACACGAAGCCGAATCCGCGGCATATTCGGGGTTTTCCTTTTTGAGGTTGTAGTTGTTTTGTTCGCATGTTGTTTCAACGTCATGTACGAACCGATGGCTCCTTTTGGGCATCGGCAAGTCCAGCATGATGCATGGCATGCAGAAGGCATGTATGCGTAAGGGGATGGGATAAGTCAGGGACACAGCGCTTCTGCACGCTGCATGGTCCTCGAATGTCAAATGACGGATACGAACTTTGGTTGATACTCTTGCTGTGTTTCGGAAGAGTATAAACACAGAGTTTGGCTTTTCTGTCTATTCATGTGCCTCTGGTTGATCGATCTTCTGACTTCATCTGTTCTTGACAAGTGTTACTGCAGATAGATGGTGGTCTATGATAGGTCGGCTGGAGAGTAGGGTCTAGATGGATAGAGGATGCTTGAATCTACTCCATGATCATGTCTTTGTGCCTGTGCATGTCCTGATTGAATGGCTCGGTGCATGTACGTGCCTATTGCCAAATGTGACAAACGATACCGAATATTTGTCACTTGTCATGAATCATCAATCACATCGTTCTCCATAAGATTATACCATGATTAAGAACCCTCCATCCTCCCATCAAGTCCAGCCCCCAACATCCGCAACCCGTCTACTGGCATCTAGCATCGGTATCCCAGAACAATCGTCCTATCTACGTACTATAGAGAGACTGCATGCCACAGAGAGACTACAAGCCACAGAAAAATAAGACATAAACACATAAACACATACATACATACATACATACATACATACCCAATCCATCCACCCCACACACAGCCCAACACACCCGCCGCTCGTCTCTGACCTCCCTGCCGATGACGAGTATAGGGATTTTGGTTGGTGTTTTTTTTTTTTTTTTTTTTTTGAGACTTGTCTTGCTGTAAGTTAACTAAGACGGAACTTTGCTCGCGATATTGTAGTGTTAGGGTTGGTGGTAGGAGGATGGATGGGTTGTGTGTTTTTTGATATGACGATATAAATGATATAAATGATATAAATGATGTGATAAAACTCCCTTTTCTTCAAAAAATTCAACTTCACGTTGCGGGAGGCGGGATGGGATGGAGGTTGGGGTTGGGGTTGGGGTATGGGGTATGATTTTTGGTTGTTTGTTTGGGTTGGTTGGGTTGGTTTGGTTTATCTCGCTGCAGTGCGCGAAGGAGGAGAAAAGGTTTCACCAAAATCGATCTTATCTTACTATCTATCTATCCGACTTGTCTTGCTGTAGTGCGCGACGGAGGAGAAAGGCAGAGCTGCACGACGAACGAGGCGGAGACGCAGCTGGGAGTCAAGAGCGATGATTCTGACGGGGTTATTGTTTGTCTATTGTCTCAATCACCTCGATATCCATCTATCTATCTATCCATCCATCTCCGTGGCTTCGGAAGGGGAAAAAAAGGACAGACAGCGCCGTTTTCTTGGGGGGTATGGGAAAGCGCACTCGGAAACGGATGATTGGGGAAAATAATGGAATGAGCCGGCTCGGCTCGGCTCGGCTCGGCTCGGCTCGGCTGGGCGAGAGAGAGAGAGAGATCGGATCGGAACTTGCGCGCAGCCTAAACTTACCATCCGCAGCCCCCCCCGGGCGCGCCGGTTAGTCGCTTTTCACCTCATTCCTATCGCCGCGATGGGGATGGGGGGGAACTCTGGCAGGGAGAGAGAGAGAGAGAGAGGAATCTTCAGCCAGCGCTATCCATCTCTACGCTTTCGGCTTCCAGCATCCCTCCAGCTCTCTCTCTCTTCCTTCGCTTCTTTTCCTGATACTCTGCTGCGGTTTATCAATCAATCGATCGACCAGTCAGTCAGTCAGTTAGGGGGGGAGGGGCCGGGGTGGATTATTATCAAGCATGGTCTCCGGGGGGGTTGGGATTGGGATGGGGATTCGGATTGGGATGGGTATTATCAATCAATCAGCCTCTTATCAATCAGCCAGGTCTAGCGCTGCGTCGGTCGTGCGATTGATGTGATGTGGTTCGTTCGTTCGGGGAGCGGCGGAGAGGGCGAGGTAGAGTCGGTGGGTATAAGAACTCTCTCTCCTCTCTCTCTCTGTGACTGCCGCTGCGCTATTCCCGGATTCTAGAACCTATATCTCTGTCTCCCTGCAGCCCATCTCTTCGAGCTCTGCTTCGCGGGGATAACCTCGGCCGCCGGGGCATCGTTTTCTTGCTTCTAGTCTTGTTCACATCATCGTTCCAGTCCTGTCTACATCGATAACCTTCAAAAAAATATATAACCCCCCCCCCCCCCTCCCTCTTCCTAACCCGCGCTATCCCCTCCTCGCTCCCTCCCAACCCAACCCAACCCAGCCTGTCCGCGTCCAGGTTCCGATCCTAGCAATGTCGGCCTCCTCGCCCCCCTTCCGCCTCCCCCCGTCCCTCTCCCTCGCCGGCAAGACCGCCATCATCACCGGCGGCACCCGCGGCATCGGCCTGGGGATCGCGCACGAGCTGGCCAGCCGCGGCGCCTCCGTGTCGCTCGTCTACGTCAGCCCCTCGCGCGCCGCCAGCGCCGCCGCCGCCGCCGCCGAGATCCAATCGACCAACCCGTCCGTCGCCGCCGTCGCCATCCGCGCCGACGTCGCCGACCCCGCGTCCGCCGCGCACATCGTCGCCGAGACGCTGCGCGGCCTCGCCGCCCAGACCGTCGACATCCTCGTGCACAATGCCGCCGTCCTCAGCCTCACCGGCGCCGCTGACATCTCGCCTGCCGAGTTCGACACGCTCTTCAATACCAACGTGAGGGGCGCCATGCTGCTGACGCAGGCGGCGCTGCCGCACGTGCCGCGCGGCGGCAGGATCATCTTCGTGTCGTCCGTGTCGGCCAGGGTGCCCGAGGCGGGGGTTGTGAACTCGCTGTACGCAGCGACCAAGGCGGCCATGGATGCGCTGGTGAGGAACTGGGCCTTTGAGGTGAGCGCCTGCCGTCTTCTCTCTCTCTCCTTTCCTCTCTCCCTCTACCACCATCACTGACCGTTGGGGGGGATGCGATAGTTCGGCCACTCGAGAGGGATTACCGTGAACTGTATGCCGCCCTCCCCCTCCTTCCCCTCCCCCTGTTTCCCCCCCCCCCTCTTCCTCTTTCCCCTCCCCCCCTCCCTCCCACCCTCCACTCCCACTAACAGCCTCGCGCAGCCGTGCTGCCCGGGCTCGTGGCGACGGAGATCCTCAGCTCGGTGCCCGCGGCGCAGCTCCGGGAGATCACCGAGCGCACCGTGGCCAACACGGCCGCGGCGCCGCGCCTCGGCACCCCGGACGACGTCGCCCAGGTCGTCGCCTTCCTGGCCAGCGAGGGCGCCAGGTGGGTCACCGGCAGCGCCGTCAGCGCCAACGGCGGCCGCATCTTCATCTGAGGCGGGGGAGCCGCGTCGCGTGCTGGACGGGCTGCGCTGCGGTGTCGGTGTCTGTGTGGTGGGCGGGTGGGCTGGAGGATGGAGGAGGGGTGGTCACATGACGAGGCTGATAGGGCGAGCCGAGTGATAGAATAGAATCATTAGAGATGAGATGAGCCGAGAAATTTAAGATTTAAGAAATAGAGCACGTAGAGCGAACAAACATCACGAAGAATTGCAAGCACGACCCCAGGATCTTTGAAGCGGAACGCGTGAAGATTTTATTGTACTGACGCATCTAGAAATCACAAAGCGATAGCTGGCTCGCGCCCCTGCTCTGCCTCACTTCCCGACGCCAGGTCCCCCAGGTTGACGCTGCGGGCTTGGTCCAGCCAGGGCGCCGCGCCAGCGTAAGACAGGCTGCAGGTACGGTCTCGCGACTGCCCGAGTCTCTGGCGACAGCACGCGACCCGCGCAGAACACACAATAAAAAGAAAAAGAAAAAAAAAACACGACGAGGAAAACAAGCGCGCCGTAGCACCACGGTTTCTCGAAGATCCACAGACCAGCTGAGGACCAAGCGAGACATCGAAGGCTCTTGATGATATTACTAGGTCAAGCAAGACACGGCGAGTGACTCAGAAGGAGATCTCCATGTGCGGAGACGGGTCATGATGAAAACAATGAATGTCCTGCGGGCCAGCCGAGCCTAGCATTCCTCCCCCCCCCCGTACATGATTGCTGCCTGAGAGCCTCCCCGCCATTAAGAAGATGCGTCATGCAGCCAGTGCAGAAAACGCCGACGACGGATCAATCAGAACCTGCAGTCAAGATGACTCGAAACATGAAAGGAGTAGAACGGCAAGAACAAGAATAAAAAAAAATTGCAACGGGTGTAGATGAACGCCCGTGAAAATGCCATGACAATGCGATGCACCACCCATCAATCCGAGGAAATGCATGTGACAACCAGAAGAAAAGAGGACATGAGTAACGAAAAGAAAGAAAACACCAGATCCCCAGCCCAATGACCCATCGATATGCAAAGTATGCTGCCCGCTATTCCAAATGACCTATCCCAAATGACTGTTCGATCTTCGTATCCATGGGCTCAGCCCTGTACATGACATCGTGTGCGCCTTCGATAACTTCTAGAGGTTCATGGCAATCATATCGCATTGTAGAGAAGAGAGGTGAGAAATTCGGGGGTTCAGGTTGTAGCGATTGAGATCAAGCCTCGGGCTTCAGGGTATCAGAGATTGGGGTGTGTGCATGTCATATCCAGTAAACAGAAGAGTGAGTTGAGAAGGGGAACTCGAGATCCTCCTACGAAAGGAGAACATGTAGAGCACCCAATCGTCGAATTCGAATAGTACCAATGCGCTTGATTGCCATGAAACTCCAGTCATCGAAGACATTACATTTCATCGTCGATACCTGCTCGAAGAATGCCTCGAGTCGTGGCTAGCATAGCCTGAATCTGGGTAGGTACTCCGGCTCCCTCCTCCAGACTGTTCGTATTCTCGGGCGGAATGCTCGCTGCACAGGTAGCCGACGAGGATGGTCTTCTCTACCACGCGATGGCCTTGCTGGTTGGCAGCTGCACACATGTCGACACTGTGCTTGTAGTAGAGGCAGCGGCACACCGAGTATCGCTCAACGACCCGGTAACACATGATGAGGATGCCTTGGCGATGTTGATTATGTCGATTGTGTTGATTATGCTGATTAGGATGATTGTACGTTCCAAGAGAGACGAGCGAGTGCTTGCAGAATGAAGATGCCTTGAACTGACGGTAGGAGACAGAGGAAATATATGAGACAAGACGAGAAGATAGCACGAGCAAAGAAATCTAGATGACAAGCAAAGGTAAAGAGTCATTGAGGTGAGAGGATTGTGACTGCCTTATACTCAGCAGATGATCACATAAAAAAGCCTGGCTCGGTGAGGATCAGAAGGCAGCAGCGATATGGAGGATGGCTTGCATGCTCATGCAGGACGAGGAACACTGCATAAGTGCTATAGATGGAGACAAGATGCCATTCTAAAGAGAAAGCGCAGCAATGTAAGAAAGGGCAGAAGGTCTGCAAGTGTCATAGCTCCAAGGCTCACGGCGGCGGCCGGCTCTCCCAGTCGGACCCAAGGGTCTGTCCCGCATGCCAGAAAGGGCATGATGAGGATGATGAGAGCGGTGCCCCTCAGAAGGCTGAAGAGGGCATGCTGACGGTAACGGGACTTCAGCCTGGAAAACAGCGTCACAGGCAGGCATAAGCCCTTGCTAGCACCTGGTATATTCCCATAGACCTGGTCGATTAGTAGATCACGGTACATGGGATGTGCAAGGTAGCAGCAGCGACGGCGGCGGCGGGAGGAGCAGCAGTAGCAGCAGTAGCAGCGGCAGCAGCAGTAGCAGTAGTAGTAGCAGTAGCAGTAGCAGTAGCAGGAGCAGGAGCAGGGACCGTGGAGCTGGTGCTGGTGCTGATGGCATTCCTCGACAACAGCACAAACGAGCAGACGGGCAGCCGGGCAGGACGAGGAAGCGCATAGCGCAGAGCGCCGAAGCGCAGGCGGGAGGATCCCCAAGGTAGCTACAGGAAACGGGCGCGCTGGTACGAGGCCGCAGGGTTGCAGCCTTGCAGGGCGAGAAATAGTGTACTGCGCAGGTACGTACAGAGCGTACCTCGTACAGATGCGCCCGAGGAACGAGGCCTCGTTTGGGGATGAATACCGACGCGGCGGCGGCGCGCACTGCAGCCAGCGCACCGCAGAGGCAGAGGCCACTGCGACGCCGCCGCTCCAGGCACAGAGGATGGAGAGATGAGAGATGGCGCCGGCGCAGCTCGGGGATGTGGTGAGAAGTCCATGTCAGCCAGATGCTCGATTTAGCAATATACTGGGACCTTGGCGACTAAGCGCGTGGCTGTGCTCCTCGCATTCGCTTTGGCACGCCGACCGGGGGCCCTCGTGCACGCCGGCATGCAAACGGGGCGCACAGGGGCGCGGGCATGGGCATGGGAGATGTCGGGAGATGGAGGAACGATGGAGGAGGAGGAGGGAAGAAGGAGGAGGGAGGAGGGAAGAGGGAGGAGGGAGGAGGGAGGAAGTCGACGAAGCGCAGTCCGGTCCTGTCCTGTGCCAGGCAGGCAGGCATCGACGGCTGAGGCAGCACGTACGTGTGGCTGCTCGGCCCAACTGTCGCCCCGACTTCGCGGCTCTGCCGACGCTGCCGGGGCAGATGAGGGCAGGGAGGGCAGGGAGGGCAGGGAAGGCCTCGAGACCTGTTGGAGTCATCCCGAGGGCGCCGTCGCAGTCAGAAGTCAGAAGTCAGAGAGGCAGAGAAGCAGAGTCACGCACAGAGGGAGAGGGGGAGGGAGAGGGAAGCAGAGAAGCAGAGGAGTAGAGACACACACCGAGAGAGAGAGGGAGGCTGAGAAACAGAGAGACAGAGAGACAGAGAGAGAGACTGATGCACACGTCGCATTGCTGGCCAGCCATGCTTCTGAAGCATCCTGCATCGCGACATTGCTGGCCATGTTTCTGGAGCATCCTGCATCGTGACGCCGTGTGTGGCCGCCCGTTTCACTCCAACTGGGCCCCGGAATGTCTGGGGGCTCTCTACAAGGCTCTGCACAGGTATCTACGCAGGGACTCTACATAGGTATCTACCTAGGTATCTACATAGGGAGTCTACAGGGACTCTACATAGGTAATCTACACAGGTATTCTCTACATAGGGACTCTACACAGTGACTCTACACAGGTAATCTACACAGGTATCTACACAGGTACTCTACAGGTAATCTACATAGGTAATCTACACAGGTATTTACAGGTAATCTACATAGGACATAGGTACTCTACATAGGGACTCTACAGGTAATCTACACAGTACTCTACACAGGTATCTATCTACATAGGTATTCTACATAGGGAGTCTACAGGTACTCTACAGGTACTCTACACAGTATTTACACCGGTACTCTACATAGGACATAGATACTCTACACAGATACTCTACACATCTATAAACCCCTCCAGATACCTCCCAGATTCCTCATCTGCGCCGTCTTGCGCCGGTGGGATATACAGTCACACCCCCTGCCGACATCCCTCGTCATCCCCAGCACATACTGACCAAGCCGAGATGCCCCGCCGTCAAGGCGCAGATGCCATTGAGAGAGATGGAGATGGACGAGCGAGCGAGCTGCAGAATTCATCATGGCCACATGTCATGTCACGCGCTGACGAGAGCCCCCGATTGAAGGAGAGAGAGAGAGAGAAAGAAAGAAAGAAAGAAGAGAGCAGAGGACAGAAAGACCCGCAGTCCCACCGTCCGCAGCTCCATCACAGCTCGACTAACTAACTACCGATCACACAAAAAAATAAGAGGCAGATACGAAACAATGCAGCCGCGTTTGGGGTCGTGCGTAGCCCAGCCCGGCCGGTCGGCGACGAGAGCGACGAGCGAGCGCTGTGAGTCCGTCCAGGCCAGAGGTTTCCATCGCAAGAATAGAACCGGCCGGCCTGATTATCACCATCATCATCATCATCATCATCATCATCGTCGTCATGCTGATTACCATCCCTCCCTCCCTCCCTCCACCAAGCGGCCGAACTCGAGCCAGAAAGAGGCTCAACTTGCGAAGGCAGAAGGAAGGCAGAAGCAGGAGGAGCGCGGGAGGGGGAGAAAAGGGCTCCCGCCCGATCGATCTGCCTCGCCGTCCAGCCTTGCGCTTGCTCGCTCGCTCGCTCGCCCGCCCTGCTAGCTCCAGCCCCGCCCCCGGCTCGCCAGCTAGGGAAGCTGCTGGGTCACGTTTTTTTTTTCTTTCTGAGCACGTTCGGATTCGCGGCTGCGGTGGGGATTGATTGCGCTGCGGTGGTTGTGATTGTGATTTGTTACTTGTGATTTGTAATTTGTACTGCAGTATTTAATTGTAATAGCACTGCAGTAATTAATTGTAATTGTAATTGTAATTGTACTGCAGTAACTAATCGAACCCGCCTCTGCAACGCCGCCGCGCACCCGCTTTCTGTCTGACTGTACCTACGACAAGACATATGACGCACCGGCCGCGGCAGAGAGAGAGAGAGAGAGGGAGAGGAGACCTGATAGCCGCTCCCGCTCCCCGATCTCTTCGGGGTCGCCGGGGGGCGGATTCGAAGGCAGCAAGCAAGCAAGCAAGTAAGTAAGTAAGTGAGTAAGCAAGCAAGCAAGTAAATAAGTAAGTGAGTGAGTAAGCAAGCAACCATCTCCCGCGCCTCCTCGAGGCTCGTGTTGTTGCGACGAGGGGATCTGTGATGGCTTGGGGCTGGAGGGAGAGGGAGAGGGAGGCCCAAAAAATTATATATAAATATTAAAAAAATATAAAATAAAAAAAGATCGCGAGGGGAGGAAGATTCCCCATGCGTGCCCGTGTATGCGATTTGATGCCATTCGGAAGGGGTCTTTGTCGCCATCTGCAACAGCACGGTGCTGTACAGTCCAGTCGTACCCCCGACTC
Source organism: Aotearoamyces nothofagi (assembly GCA_015345905.1). NCBI lineage: Eukaryota > Fungi > Ascomycota > Leotiomycetes > Leotiales > Tympanidaceae > Aotearoamyces > Aotearoamyces nothofagi. The sequence goes on along the minus strand of JADDTR010000006.1, from coordinate 478,307 downwards.
TCCGTCCAGACCCCGTGATCCGGGTCTAGATCCAGGACCAGGTCCAGGTCTAGGTCCGACCGAAAGAAAGAAAACAGAAAACCCACACGCGCCATAATCCTGTCCTCAGGCCGCTCGTTCCCCCTCGGCTCCTAGTCGGGGCTCTGTGGGGAGATATCAACGGCGCGTGCAGCTCTCTCTCTCTCTCCCCCTCTCTCTGCAGCCGAGCGCGGGCAAATGGCGATGCTGGATCTTCCTCCTCCTGCATAGGTAGTGACGGGTTCGCCATAGGTAGTGACGGGTTCGCCATAACGGAGCAGATGAGCAAATACCCGCCGTTCTTGATAGGTATAGATATGGAATGCCCTGCTCTGGTATCGTAGCGCGGAGAGAGGACAGGGTTGGGGGGGGGGCCGCTTTGAGAGAGAGATATATATATACTGGCGTTTTTCTTCCAAGACGGGAGGGAAGGCATTACATAGCCCGGATTCACCCGTTTGGAGGATAGGGAGTTTGGGGGTTACAGTACAGGAGAGGGTTCTAGTGCTCTTTAAGACGGGGGGAGGGCGTATACTGTAGGTAGTTCTCGGATTCACCGTCTGGATGATGGAGAGTTTGGGGTTTACGGCACGGGAGAGGGTTCTGGCACTCTTTAAGACAGGGAGAGGGCGTATACTGTAGGTAGGTAGTCCGGATTCACCGTCTGGATGATGGAGAGTTTGGGGTTTACGGCACGGGAGAGGGTTCTAGCACATGCTTTTATTCTCTTCTTCTTCCCTTTCTTGACTCGTCGGAACGATATGATCTAGTGAGCTTCCTCCGACCCCGAAAATGCATCCCGCCAGATCAGCCAAGCGCCCGCGCCCCGCCGCCTTCCTTCCTCCTTCCTCCTTCCTCCTTCCTCCTTCTTCGACTACTGGAGATTCACAAACATGCCGCCGTCCACCAGCAGCTGCGCGCCGTTGACGTAGCCGCTCAGCTCCTCGCAGGCCAGGAACAGCGCGGGGCCCGCCATGTCCGCCGGCTCGCCGGTCCTGCCGAGCGGGATCCGCGTCTCGGTGTACCTGCGCTTCTCCTCGTTGGCCAGGTCGGCGTCGTTCAGCTGCGTCTTGATCGTGCCGGGCAGCAGCGCGTTGCACCGGATCTTGTGCTTGCCCAGCGCCACCGCCATGCTCTGCATCAGCGAGAGGATCCCCGCCTTGGTGGGCGTGTAGTGCGTCTGCAGCCCGCCGCCGACGAGCGCCGAGATGGACGAGATGCCGATGATGCTGCCGCCGTCTCCTTGCTTGGCCATCTGCCGTGCCGCCGCCTGGCAGGAGTAGAAGGCCCCGCTGAGGTTGATCTTGACCGTCGAGTCGAAGAGGTCATGGTCAAGCCTTTACGACACCCCGTTAGCACCAGTTCGAGAGGTGTTTATCCCACAGAAGCCCCGTGGCAAGAATCGACTCACTCCAGAAACTCGGCAAACTGGCACACTCCCGCGTTGCTCACAAACACATCCAGCCGTCCCCATCTCTCCACGGCCTTTTCCACCAAGGCCTTCCCCGTCTCCGGCTGCGTCACGTCGCCCTGCACCTCGATCACCTCTCCCGCCTGCGCGTCGTCCTGCTTCAGCCTCCTCGCGGCCTCGATCAGGCTCAGCCTGTGCCGCTCGTCGGACGCGAGGCCGAGGTGGTTGATGGCGACGTTGCAGCCCTGCCGCGCGAATTCCAGGGCGATGGCGCGCCCGATGCCTGTTGTGCCGCCCGTTATGGCGGCCGTCTTGCCGGCTAGGAGGTGCCATTTTGCGGGCGCCATGGCTGGGTGATGCCTTCAAGAGCGCAGGTATGGATGGGATGCCGAGCTGTGTCTGGAGGGGCGGTGTCAGTTGAGCGTTGAGGATACGTCGCGAGCTTTTTTGCTAGCATAGGCACGGTGGCTTTAGGGTGTGTAGGATGTTCATATCATTGTATATGCGTGCGCGGTGGGGCAGGGAATCATCCATCTGGAGCGTGCTACGTAATTTTGCTGTCTCGACACACGATACTGCAATACGACCCAGCGCCAGGGTCACTTTCGGCGCTCTATTCCCCGCCGCCGTTGATTAAGCGGGTGGATACCGGTTATCCGTGCCCCGCACTCTCGCGATAATAGGGACCGAGGCTGTCACCTGTACCGAAAATGCGAGCCCAGAGAATGTTGCCTCGTGTGCCCATTTCGCCGTGCCATTTTCTGTGCCGCAAGGGAGGGTTTGTATTTTTTTATTTTTGAGAGGCATGTGTTTATACTCCGTGCTACTGACAGGCGACCTCTAGGCATTTACAGAATCTTCAGCAACGCGAGTAGATGTAGATATCTGAGCGAGACTTTAAATTTTTCATATTCATCAGAGAGATTCAAGTGCTTCAAATATGACAATGTAAATAGTGCTTGTATTAAATATGCATCTCACTTTAAACTAGTCAAACTATTTGGAATGCTTAGATACTGGCTTCCCTTCGATAGACTTTGCTGCCTGTCCTAATGGCCGCTCTGGATCTGGGGTGAGGAGATATCTCGCTGGGATGAGTCGTGCAGCAGGATTGAGTGATAGACCGAAGCCTGGCTTATCGAGCTGTGAGGTGTGTAGGTAGCCGTTGACAGGAATTGGCTCGTCAATGAATAGATCTCCAAACACGGGCAAAACACTCTTTCCATCAGGAGAGTTGGCAAGGTATTCCTGGAATGGACAGTTGGTTTGCGAGATGACGAAGTGGTAGCTGTAAGGTCCGCTGGCATGGGGAACTACGGGGATATCGTAGGCTGCTGCCATTGCTGAGACCTTCAGGAGCTCAGTAAGGCCACCAAGCCACATAACATCCGGTTGAATGATGTCGAGATTGCGACCCTCGATTAGCTTGCGGAATCCATATCTTGAGTATTCGTGCTCTCCAGTAGTGAACTTAAGCTGCGGGTGAGCACGCTTGATTTGCGCAAACCCGTCCGTGTCGTCCGGTGACAAACACTCTTCCCACCAATTGATATTGAGATCCAGGCATGCCTTTGCGATTTCAATCGTGTAAGGCACGTTCAAGCTCATGTAGCAATCTACCATTAATGGGAAGTCTGGGCCGACACTCTCCCTGTGCTTTCGGAGGAATTCCACGTTTTTCTTGAGACCAACATGTCCTTCTTCTGGGCAATATGGTAGAGGGACCTTTGCTCCCCAAAATCCCATAGCCTTTGCTGCAGTGGGCTCTGGGCCAGTACAGTAGAAATCGAGCTTCTCTCGGGTCGCGCCACCAATCAGCTTGTACACCGGCTCATTTCGGATCTTGCCCACCAGATCCCAGAGCGCAAGATCAATCACCGAGATGACAGCAATGGGCAGTCCTTTTCGCCCATAGAACATGGACCCACGGTACATTTGCTCGAAGAGGTGATTCGTGTCCCTGGGATCCGCTCCGATGAGGAAGCGTTCGAAATGTTGGTGAACAAGCCAGCATGCTGGAGGACCTATGATAAGTGGTGTCAGATGTGGATTCGGCTAAGTTATAATCTGAGTTGCCATACCTCCAAAGCCCGTTGCAAAGCCTACAGTGCCATCTGATCCTTCAATCTCTACGAAAAAGGAGCCCAGGACGTTGATCCCCCAGCTCGTTCTAGAAGCTCGGTATTTCTCCCATCGCGACATGGGCGTGGAGATGGGAGTGTCGATCAACCTTTTCCCGTTAGCTAGAGGACCAGATAGATGGTCTTCAATACCTACCAATGACCGCCCTTGACATTATGATAATCTCCTCCGGAGCCGACGCCATCAATGACAAATGTTCGGATTGCCTTGATGGTTGGGAAACTTCTAGCGTTAGGAGAAGCCATGGTATGACGGTGCGTTAAGATTTCTTAAGGTATTGGGACTGATCTGGCAACGGACATTAATGGGTTTATAAGGGTTTCAATGAAGGAAGTTCTGGCTCCCAGACAAAGGCAGAGATGGGAGGCGGGGCGGGCAGCCTTGGAAGTTGTTCGGTATGCATTGCACCTAAGCACCGAAGGAAGCATGCTCGGTCCGACCGACCGAGAGTCACGAGACCGGCCGTCCTCGGAAACTGTATAGCAGCACTCGCTTTACGAGATCCGCGTCACGTTGTTATTGCAGCATGTGACGGCGTGTCATGCGCATGAACACCAGAAGAGTGGCATGAGCGGCAGGAATCCACTGCTCCCACAGATCCCGGCTGCGCCATGCAGTATGCCGTGGGTGATCGCAGCTGTACAGGAATCACCTAACGTGCCGAGGTCCCGCTGCAGCTGCTATCTGCCTGCCCCTGCTGTCGCCCCGGTTCCAAAGAGCAGGTACAGATAGATATTTGAAAATAGCATTATTGTCCAAGCGCGGCAGTATAGCCAGTGTGTGTAGATTGAATCTCGTTCGTCTGGTCAGTCTCCAGTAAGATTTGGGCGCTCGGACAGTGCATTGCCGGTAGCTCTTCGGGGCTCCAACAGGGCTCCCGGCTAAACTCCAACTATGGACCCCATAATGCTGAGTCGCTTCCCCACACTTCTGTCGTCTCTTCTTAATACCCTCCGAGTCTCGTTCCAGCTCACACCGAGAACTGAAACAATTCTGACCACAGCAACCAGGGTTTGCGCCTCCTTTAAGATGGGCCCTGACCGTTCTCCTCAAACCTCTTTGCCCTTCGGTAATGCCCAGCCCGAGAGCGATGGCGATGGCGATGGCGATAATGATCAGTACTTCAGCGGCGACGAAAGTATTGGTGGGGATACGAATGGAAATGGTGACGGTCCCCGCAAGAGGCGTCGTCCTCTGAGTGTCTCGTAAGATGTCCCAGTATTCATATAATGAGGACATGCATAAGGAGGAACCTATTGAGGAACCTCCGTCCATTCCAGCCACTCAATCCCCAAAACCATGTAATGATGAACAATTCTCGCTGACTACCCGGCGAAGATGCGAGCTCTGTAAGCAAAGAAAGGTGTGTACTTCCGCAATTAGCGAGCTGGTTAGGTCGCGCACACGTCGATTGTGGTGTTTTGCTCAAGAGCTATGAATTGATGCTAGATAGGTGAAATGCGATCGAGGACAGCCGTCATGCGGCTGGTGCACACGCAACGGGGCGATATGCGAATACAAAGAACGAAAGAAGCCGGGGCTGAGGGTGAGTTGAATGACTTTTTCTTCGCGATGAAAATGCTGATGTCTCCAGGCCGGCTATGGACGAGAGCTAGAGCAGAGGCTTGATAGACTCGAAGACATACTTCAGAGGCATTCTCGCATACTTGACTCATCTTTTAACAGACATGGCAGTCACAGCATTGGCAGCGATCATACAACACCACAAGGTGCTCAGATCTTTCGGTCAAATGATACTCAAATCAGCCACGGATCGCGAGCAGAGACTGCATTGTTTTTGCAGAATCCGTCAACTTTCCCAAACCCAACACAAACAATTGATTATGCTCAATCTTTACCCCCACCAACACCAATGCATAGCGATGTTTTCCAACAGCAAATTCCTATGAATACAGCGCAGCAACAGGCCCAGCAATCAAATCCACAGGCGGACTTCTACGCAACCAATCAGCCACCACTTGAATCTCCTAGCCTCAACATCACGCAATCAGAAACCGACTCTTCATCTGACCACGCTTTACCACCATACGACCTCCTATACGCTCTGGTAGACCTTTACTTCAAGCATGTAAATACTTGGTGTCCTATTTTGCATCGAAGGTCGACTTTAGACTCTTTATTTGGGCCTTCAACTCTAGATGAAGCCGACAGGATCCTTTTACACTCTATCGTTGCTACCACCCTGAGATTCTCAACGGATTCAAGGCTGACAGATGAGCGACGACGACACTATCATGATATGTCGAAGCAGAAGGTCCTGCTCTATGGACTTGAGAACTCCTCTGTGAAATCTCTACAAGCGCTAGTGATATTGGCTCTTGATCTGGTTGGAAGTAGCAATGGTCCACCAGGATGGAATCTCCTAGCCTTGATAACCCGTTCAGTTGTCCAATTAGGCCTTTCTGTGGAAAGTACATCCTCCTCAGTGTCCCCAAACTATCCATCCATTTACACACTTCGTGCAATGGTATTGCCAGAAGCAAAGAATTGGATTGAAGAAGAGTCGCGGAGACGATTATTCTGGATGATATATCTCCTTGATCGCTATGCTACTATTTCGACTGCATTTGAATTTGCCTTAAATGAGAAGGAAATCGACAGAAAGCTTCCGTGCAGAGATGATCTCTGGAATAAGAATCAGAAAGTTGAGACTCGATGGTTCCGCACAGTAGAACGGATTGAATATGATATCGACAAACCCGAGAATCTGGGAGCTTTCTCATACTATATTGAGATCCTTGGCATCCTGTCCAGGATTCACAAGTTCCTTAAACGGCCTGTCGATATCGGTGCTTTGTCTGATGTTGAACAGTGGCAGGGGGAGTATCGAGAGCTTGACAACTGTCTAACATCGTGGAAGTTTGGTCTTCCTAGCGAATATGGAAACATGGCCAAGCTTTTCCAGCCCAACGGAAACAAAGCGATCAATTGCGGATGGGTCATGTTACACGCTACGTATCATACTGCCGTTATCCGCCTTCACTCGTCTGCGGCATACCCGACAACTAGATCTCCTATATTTACACCATCCTACAGTGCAAGCCAGAGGTGTCATGGCGCAGTAGAGAACATAGCAGCGCTCTGCGAATATGTGGTTCAAAATGGGATGCTGCCAAAGCTTGGGCCACCATTTGCCTTCACCCTTTGGGTTGCAGCTCGACTGCTCTTAGTTCACGGCTCTACTATCGAACACAAAGTAAGTCCTCAGATCCAGCTTTTTGTCGACACGCTACAGGAAATGGGAAGATATTGGCTTGTTGCAGAAAGATATGCAGCTTTATTAGAGAGAGTTCTTGACGAGCATCACGAGTCAGAGCTTTCGATTGGGGCAAATGGGGAGCATGTGACGCCATCATCTGTCAAGATCCTAGCAGATATGAGGAGAACTGCATACGACCTAGACTTCCTAATTTCACGCCAACCAAGACACATTGGAAATCCTCTGATGCCAAGCATAACACCTGTGAGGACACCGGCAGCGAATGAGCTTGAATACCTCGATGTCTTCGACTTCTTCAATGTCCCGAGGCTACCAGTCTCCCAAGGTATGGATTCGATAAGCCATACACCTAGCAATGGCAATGGCAATGTTGGAGATATACATGCTACGGAGATGCTGAACGGATCCAATGAGTTTAATATTACTAATTTTATAGTTGATGCAAACTCAGATTGGTTCAAGAATTAGACATGAATTTGAAGAACTTGATTATGGTGTTCTGAAAGATATCAGCGATATATCTGATTGGACACCCTTACAGCGTTTGGGGCCATTTTAGGGGATATAACGAATTAGGGATTAGATTAAATCCATAGCGTTACATTTACTAGGTATGAAGCTAGACTGCTTCTTAAGCCATACATCATATATACCTCCGCTTCAATCTCATAATTCGAGCAGCTTTATAGACACGTGTAAATGCGGAGCACCATGCACTGCATTCCCTCTCCAATAGCCACATGAATAAGCCTTCTGCGCGATGATGGTGTTGACCATGCGAAAGCGGTTAGTCAATAAGAGACGTTTATCGATAGAGGCCTTCATTCGCATAGGCCTCGAAGCATGACGAAACCTTGGTAATCGAAAATGTGGGGCCCCATTCCCCGAGCAACCAGTAAGCAGCGAGCAATTATAAGCCAAGTAGGAAACACCCCGCCATTTAAGAGATTCCAGCACATCATCGACCTCATCACTTCTTATCTCCTCTTTCTTAGGTTAATGCTCTCTTCAAGGCACATTTTTCAATCTAGCTTACGCCAGCTTATCCGCAAACCACCAGAGATATTACACATACAATCAGCAGCTTTTAAAACGAGTTCGCGAATTATGGCGGAGTATAAGCTTAAGGGTATTACATCATTAGACTTGAAGTCTGGTGAGAAAAGAGAGGTCGAAGTTGAGGGCGTCGATGAGGGAAAGATTTTGTTAGTTAATGTGGGAGGAAAGACGACTGCTTTAGGTAACAAGTGTACTCATTATGGAGCTCCTTTGATCAAGGGTGTCTTGACTGGCGATGGTCGAATAACCTGTCCATGGCATGGAGGTAAGCATATGTTGTTTATGAAGTCCATAACACAAACTTAACTCCTGGTCAGCATGCTTCAATGCCACTAGTGGAGACATCGAAAACGCGCCTGCACTTGACAATCTCCCGTTGTTTAAGTTGTCCGAGAAGAACGGCGGCGTCTATATTAACGGCGAAAAGGAATCAATCAAAGGCAGCAGAAGAAAGCCAAATATCAAGTGCGCAGCTGTGAGACAACTTGGAGAAGAGAGGGTTGTCGTCATCGGAGGCGGTAGTGGAGCTATCGGCACGGTCGAGGGTCTCCGCGAGGATGGTTTCCAGGGAACCATTACCTTAATTTCAAGCGAAGGCTACCTACCAATCGATCGGACAAAGCTTTCGAAGGCACTCATTCCTGATGCTAGCAAGATCGCCTTGCGACCAGCGGAGTGGTTCAAGGAAGCGGATATTGCGACTGTCCTGGATAAGGTCACCGAAGTCGACTTTGCTAGAAAGACCGTCACAACAGAGAAAGGGAGCACATTCCCATACACAAAACTTGTCCTTGCTACCGGCGGTTCACCAAAGAGCCTGCCCTTGCCAGGCTTCAAGGAGCTGGGCAACATATTCCTTCTGAGAACAATTCCTCACGTCCAGGCCATTCTAGCAGCTATCGGCGACAAGAACAAACGCATCGTGATCATAGGAAGCTCCTTCATTGGGTTGGAAGTTGCTAATGCAGTCGCGAAAGACAATCGAGTCACGGTCATTGGTATGGAGAAGGCTCCATTAGAACGGGTCATGGGTGAGCAGGTTGGTAAAATCTTCCAGAAGTCATTAGAGGGAAATGGTATAAAGTTTTACTTGAACGCCGGTGTGGAGAAGGCTGTACCATCTCGAGATGATCCGTCCAAGGTGGGGGGGATTCAGCTGAAAGATGGCACCTGTCTCGAAGCAGACTTGGTCATCCTTGGTACTGGTGTCAGCCCTCAAACCACATTTTTGAAGGACAACAAGGCTATCGAACTGCTAAAGGACAATTCGATAAAGACCGATGAGTACTTTGCTGTTCAAGGACTGAAGGATGTATATGCGATTGGCGATATTGCCACATATCCGTATCACGGGCCTGGTGGAACTGGCACATTGACACGTATAGAGCATTGGAACGTTGCCCAGAACGCCGGTCGGACTGTTGCTGCCAAAATTAACGACCCTTCGGCAAAACCAAAGAAGTTCATTCCTATTTTTTGGTCTGCTCTTGGTGCGCAGCTTCGGTATTGTGGCAACACTCCCAATGGATGGGATGATGTCGTGCTCCAGGGCAAGCCTGAGGAGGCCAAGTTTGCTGCATATTACACCAAAGGAGAGACTGTGGTCGCTGTTGCATCGATGCAGCTGGATCCGGTCATGGCACAGGCATCAGAGTTGATGAGGAGAGGTAAAATGCCAAGTAAATCGGAGCTACAGAAGGGAGTGGATATACTGCAGATAAGCGTACCAGCGGAAGTTCAGATCTGAGATGCGAGCATTCTCAGCCAACGAGCTAGTTTTTGCTGGGAAACATGAAATGACAGCTGGCGCATATGTACACAGGGCGCAAAAGAATGGAAATATGAATGGAAATGGGCTCTTCTACAGCATAATGACTGTCAGTGTGATATAGCTTAATTAATAGCAGCAGGGATTCGCGTCGCGTTGATTAGATCTCGTGACTTCGTCTGCACGATGGTGTCATTCAGCGGGTTACCGGGTTACAGCTCGGCTAGAGTAGAGGGGTGAAGGTGAAGGCCTCTATCGTCAGGCTCTGTTGACAGATAGCTGGAAACTCGAAAGCGCCGGAAGCGACTTCAGGAACGGGGTTCTCGGCACTGTAGCCTACCCGCGTTCGCGAAGTCTAATAACAACTCCTCGCTGTACTGGTCTGACACGACAGCATCGTATCTTCGCCGCCCTCCCCTAAATTCTACGGTTCTCTGCATCGTTACGCTTGGCAAGCATGAGCTGTCGCGACTGTGGCGCACCTCTCAGATTGCTCTCAATACGGTAATTATGGCCGATTCGGGGCACGGGTCGTCAATGTCAGTAGCAGACTTGCTACACCAATCTCCCAACATTCCAGACGGGCGGGCAGACATTTCATGTTGCTGTGGTCGGCCATCTTGTGCATACCTGACCCACAACAATGCTGCCTTGGACGATCTGGAAAGAGATGTGCGCACCGCAGCACAACTGGGACAGGTATGTACCTATGCTTCGTTGTTAAATTACGCCCTAAGCGGGTAATACTACTCTGTATGCTTTGGTGCTGCAGAGCTAGACTTATCTTTCCCCTAGCATCGTTTCTTCCTATCCTGTATGATTTCTTCTTAGAAGACTCCAGGATTTGAAGAGATGTGAATTGGTTTTCGAATATAGCAGTCATGGGTAGCGAGGGACTAACATTTGCGCTGCAGGCGTTGCTCCTTCGACATGAGTCGTATATGGCAGATGCGGAAACATCGAGAAGGGAAATGGGCGCTAGGATTGAGAGCCTTGAGATGGACAAGAAGAACTTGGAGGCTGAAAATGCGCGGACCATACAAGAGAACAGAGGACTTCTTAATCAACTGGAGGACCTCAACAATACGATTTCACAGTCTGAGAGCCATGTCAAGTCACTCGAAGCGACACTATGTTCCACTCAGCAGGAGCTGCGCCGGCTTGAAGGATTGGAGGTTCGTACAAATGAACTCGAAATACAACTTGCTGGACTTGAGCACGAGCAGGTTACATTACAACAAACTGTCGCTATATCAGAATTAGATGAGCGTTCTGCGATTCAAAGATGGAAGCAGGCCGAGCGCGGCCTTATGGCAGTGCAAGAACAACTTGTGCGCATGGAGCGAGAGTCAAGGGAAGAAAGGGAGAGACATGCCGAAGTCATTGAGCGAATGGAAAGGCAAAGGACTGTTGAGAAGGAGCTTGAAACTGCAGCGGGTCGATTAAAGGGTGCGGCAGCTGCTAGTACACTTGGTCAGGGCAAGAACGGCAGTAGTGTTGTATCGCATTTTGTTAAGGATATCCTCCAGGACAATGCGAATTTGCAGATGGGCATCGTTGAGCTGCGAGAGATGTTGATGAACTCCAATGACGAGGTCGAAGTGCTACGAGAGCAGCTCATGCTGCACCAGCCCGTCAACGAAAACAATACAGGTAGTGGACCAGCAACGTTACGGTCGGAGATGGCACCAACAGAGCCTCGAATAGTATCTCAGGAACTACATTTTCATCATCACTACCACATGCCGGTGAAGAAGGAGGAGCCGCGGCGATCCAAGAAGAAACGCAATGTTACCAATCCAGCATTATATACTCCTCCGCATAGCAGTCAATCTCGACATCACAATATGTGCACAACTCCGCAATCGACAGCAGCAGCAATTCTATCTCAGACTTCTATCACTGTACCCAGCCCAAACGCCCCAAATCATCGATGGTCGATACAATCAGCTCAAACTGTTTCAAGCTCCGATTTTGCGCCTTCATCGGCACCAAGTTCGCCGCAGTCGAACTTTCGCAGTTCACAATTGTTTGATCGTAACTACATTGATCAGGCGCTCAATTTTTCACGGCCTACCTCGCCAGTATCCAGTGTTGACCCATCATCGCCAATCTTTCTACCACACCATCGAAAGCGCGAGAGTACTCATTCCACACGCAGCTTCAATGCGCCGACTGCCTTCTCTCCTGATCAGATCATCCATGAGGAAGAAGACAACGATGTTATGGACCTGCCGGATCTTCGTACGACGCCGAATGATGGGCCAACACCAAATAATGAGAGTGATCAGAGCTTACCGTCCGTGGACTCTGAAGAGCCCAGTAGTGCGGATGACCTATTCTCGCCATTCTCATTCCAGCCAACCATCCGTCGCTCGACATCCCACGAGTCAATCCTGTCAATCTCTGGCCTTGACATTCACACACTGAAATTGCGACCTTCGCAACTTATGATTACTGGTTCAGGTGCAATACTTCGGCCGAGCACCCGACAAGGCTTGAGAGGTCCACTAACATCCCTTGTATCGTCCCAACCCGTCGTTAGCTCTTCTATGGCCACGGCGCGCCCAGCTCTGTCGCGCAAGGGACATGATAGTACATCATACCTTCGCTCCAGCATAGGTATATCCGATCGCCCAGCATCACGTGGGTCAAATAGCTCCAACGAAACCATATCCCAGAAAGTGGGCGGCTGGGTGTGGAGTCGTTGGGGCGTCTCCCCGACTTCTTCTCCTGGTACGGCGGGGAGCACACCATCATACCAACCGCCGATAGCACAAAAAGGTTCTGTTGCCACGCCAGTTGCAGATCCCATGAGGGCTTTTATGGGAAGACTACCTGGCATCAATCAGAAGGGTCCAATCCCGGGATTCAAGAGACCAGCCAGGGCTCCGAGCAGAGTGTTCGCAGACAGAGTGGATCGAGAGGCGTTAAGGGAGGTACTAGAAGAATGACGAGAAGACGACCTGTATATAGGAGGTTCGCGGATGGTAATTAGCTCTGGAACGATCGTTTGGAAGTCTGGCGTCACCTTTTGTTTTTTCTTCTCCTCTTGCACGGCGTTACGGAAATGAGATACCCTGCAGATGGGTGGGTTGCCTGGTTACTTTACTGTAGATGTGGATGACGGAATAGCCCCAACTAATACTCGGGCCCCTTGGCCCTGCGCCTTAGAAAGTTGTCTTATAGAATCTAAGCGCCTCGCTGTCGATAAATAAGCCTAACTGTTTAATTGTGAGCCACATGCTGTGCTTGAATTGATATGTATATATATATGTGTGTGTGCACCAACAAATTTGAAAGGAGAATATCATTGGCTAAATTCCACATCGAGACCTTACTAATTAGGTCGCATATACAAAGCAATAGAACGAAGATAAGACTTGGAAAAACGGCATAAGATGCCACGTATCTCGGACTTGGTACTTGGATCAAGCGTACAAGCATTTACAAAATATCCTATTAAGATTAAGAACGATGTTTGAAGTATAGTTTGAATTCGACAGTCCAGCTACAAACTGTATTTCTTTTTGACCGCCCACATATTTAGTCATGCAGGCAAATTACCTGATTAGAGGTTCTAGGATACATCAAGCCATCAATTCCCTCCTCATGTGAGAAATGACACTTCAAACGCCATCAGCAAGCCGCTAACCACCTCACCTCATGATCAATAAAGCCAAAATGTTCTTTATAACAGAAAAGAAAAGGGTATGAACTGCTCCGCGCATGAGCCAGTGTAGCGAAAAAAGACGAATGCTAAGCCAGTATGCCGATAAGGAAAATTAAGTCTATCATCCTCCAGTCGTACGTATACCCAATATCTTCGTTTCCTTGTCATTATGCCCGACGGCTCATTGCGATCGTGGCACTGGCTGAAGCCAGGTCTTGTCGAGCACTTACGCTCCGAGTCGTGACTCTTGGTAAGCTACTGTTGCCAGCTGCAATTGCTCCACCAGTGCTAGTACGCTTACTGCCAGTCGAACTGCCCAGTCCATTTATTGTCGACTGCCTTCGCGTTGTCATTATTTTGGTGGGACTAGGGTCCCTAGCTCTCATGTTCACACCATTCTTAAAGCTGGTCCCGGGAGGCTCTGGTAGGGGCCTGTTACCTGCGGACGGAGCCACGACAGTATTGTAACGCTTGATAGGAGATTCCGTTCTGGTAGATCGTGTAGTAGGCATGGAGGACTTTTGGCCAGTCAAAAATTCATGCCTGATAGCCTCGTCTGGCTTTAAACGCCTGTCAGGATCCCATCTTAGACAGCGTACTAAGAAATCAAGGAAGGCTTCGTCCTCGCATTTTAAGACCTGCTGCAAGGTTTTTGAGGAAGGCTTGCGCCGGCGGCCCTTTGAGGATACTGTAAGCCTTGGCTTTCCAAGGGAGTCAAAGAACAGCTTCTTTCGCGTGCTCTTCTCAATTAAGTGTTTCTCTGGAGGCCCAAAGACTTCCATGATGCATGCTAGTTGTTCTTGCTCATTCTCTCCCGGGAAGATAGGGTAGCCTGTGTATAGTTCTGCTAAGATACAGCCAACACTCCACATATCGATCGGCATACCATACGTCATGCCAAGAATGACCTCTGGGGAGCGGTAGAATCGGGACTGGATATATGTATACACCTTCTCGTTTTCGAAGCAGCTGGAGCCAAAATCGATGACCTTGATCTCAGAATGAGCTGGATGAGCCAGAAGAATATTCTCAGGCTTTAAATCACAGTGTATAACCTTATGCTGTTTCAAGAGCAGGAGGCTACCTAGAAGTTGCTTGGTGAAGCGTCGAATGAGCTTTAGGCTGAATCCGCGGAAGCCATTCGATTTTATGAACTCGTAGAGATTCATATCCAGAAGTTCGGTAGAGATACAAAGATGACCGCGGAAGTAGAAGCTTTGGGTGAAATTGACCATACTGTGCTTGCTTTTTGGATCCTATGCATACCGTTAGAACGCGAAACAATCGGGCATTGGAGTGGAGCATGCTTACCCATTCACGCAACTTCTGGAGGATGTTGACCTCAACCAAAGCCTGCTGATGGAATCTCTTTTTATTCCGAATGATCTTCACAGCTACCAAGCCACCTGTTTTATGGTCTATACACCGCACGACCTGACCGAAACTGCCCTTGCCAAGAATATCCACAATCTCGTATCTGTAGGAAATATGATCGCCGTTTACAATACTATAATCACCCCGTTCGTCGTCATATCCGAAGTTCGCTGCTTCAGTTTGGAGATCACCAACGCGCTTGACAGCATTTTGTGTTCCACAAAAGTATATGTCCTTGTAGTCGACAATTTCACCACGCTCATAAATATTGAGACTCGCGATTTGAATTGCCTGTTGCGGGGAAACCCTCTCCTTGGCAGAAGCTCGCTTTCGAAGAGCATCCAAGGTTCTTGCAGCCTGCTCAGTCTCTTTTCGCTTTGACGCGAGCTTCTTCATCTCATCCTCTGCAGATAGATCATCTCTGTCAAGGTCAATAGTCCATGGATCCTGAGGCTTCAAAGAGTTTGTTGAACCCTTTGAGTTGAGCATTTTATGAACCGGAGCCATCATAGAAGCCCCTGCCCGGGAAGGGGTCGGTTTGGGGTTATCAGAGCCACCATCATAAGAAGCGTCTTTCTTTGGACTGCGATTAATACCCCAACTATCACTACGCGTTCTATCATGGCCACCAAACACGTTCAGGCCCGAAATGGAACTCTTTCGTCTTTTTGAATCCAAGTAGGTTGTAGATTTTATAGATGGACTAGGGCTTGGAACGGCGAAGCTGCTTAGGCTATTCATGGTAGCAGAAGCGGGTAGACGAGGAGGGGGCATATCGTTATGCTTCGGAGGTTGCGGAGGATACTCTGATTCCCGTTCACTTGCAGCGTGTGATGTGTTAATGCTACCCTTTGATGCAGTCCTTCTCCAGCCAAGACTTAGCTTTCTGCGTATCGATGAAGCCGAAGAAGGTGTCGCTGGTTCATCAGGGCTTGACGTCTGTGCACTAGTGCCATCACTCTTTTGTGCCTTCCCAAGTCTAGGAGCACGAGGCCCCGTCAATCGAGGCGGCTTCTGTTGCTCATGAGCCGACTCCAAGCCCGCAAAGTCTCCGCTTGTTTTTGACCGTGGCATCAAAGTGTACTCTCCATTGGCCTTTGGCAGCGATGAAGAGGTGAACGGAGAGACGGCATGCCTAGCCGGTCGTGCACCAGCATTGATGGGTATAGCAGCACTTGGACTATTAACTTCACGAATTGTAGACGTTTCGGTTGGTGCATGCGGAACTGAGCTGCTACTTCGAAAATGATCCATACTCAGTTCCGCTTTATCATCATGTGCTCGCAAGGGGAAAAAAGATGCTTTAGATGCAGTCATTGGCGTGCTGGGAGTCTTTGTGTTCGCCCTTCGTGGAGGAGGTGTCATGTTACCATCAGGAAATGATGGCTCAGGTAAAGATGCAATTTTCGCAGCTGTTGGAGTGCTCAAAGGTAGTAGATTTAATGGGGGCAGGCGAAGAGGCTGGAGATTCTTCTTCTTAGCCGGTGCACGAGTTCTCTTCTGTTCAAGGTCCGATCCTGCTCCCGATGCCATAGTTCTCTTAGCCCTTGGCTCCGGATCAGGTTTTCCAGGCTCTCGAAACTGGGCTGAACCGGAGAGTTCATTCGTTGAGGTGCTATTTATACTACTAGAATCAAATGGAAGGCTTGATTTTCTCTTATTGAAGTATGAAACTTCAGCATAAGATTCTTTGGGAGACTCATAAGCCTTTGGTATCGCCGGCACCGGCGGAACCTCCTCTTCCTCATTGCCGGCGGAACTATGAACATTTCTAGTTTTTGGAGTTGGTAGTCTAGAGGCTGCAGCTGTCTGAGGCATCCGAGGTTGCAGTGATCCGGTTGATGTTCGTGCTGTATTATAGCTCGTATTTGACCCAATGGAGAGTCCCGAACTGTAGGACTTCCTATTAATATCCGGGGTGGTACGCGATGATGATGGAGTCGATGTTTTTCGCGGAAGCATTGAAGGAGATCGTGACGCCGCCCGTGTCACTTGTGTGGCCTCTAGTTGCGGTGCCGGAGGGGTATTTGGCATTGGAGGAACACCGTGCAAAGTAGATAGACGCCTCGCTCGTCTTGCGTCTGTAGGGCTTATGGTCCTTGCACCGAGTCCTGAAGCATGAGATGCTGAGGTAGGCATTCCTGGCAAAACGGACATACGTCTTGCGGATGATGAAGGCGTCGAGGCATCATGTCCACCTGGTCGCCCCGGCGACTTGCCTCCATATGATGAAGGTCGAGCATGCTCAGGGGTCATAGTAGGAGTTGAAAGACGTGGTTGTCCCCTCGATGGCGGCAGTAGAGACTTTGCCTTTGCTGCTCGTGCTGTTGCAAGGCGCGCACCATCACTGGCAAGGTTACCCGGCCCACCTAGACTGGGTCGATTGAGATTAGTATTATCAGACATGTTTTGCATCGATGTGCTCGAAGCTAGGCTTGGGCGCCGTCTCTGAGACGCTCTGTTCAAGTCAGATTCGGCAACCGCACCTGGGCCTACCGACTTGCGTGTGCCCCTAACAGCACTCGCGCCTGAAATTGGCGGATATTGGCTTTGTCGGCGTGTGCGCATAGCTAAAGGGGCGCTTGGAGGGTCCATATTGCCTGACGCCGTGGAGGCAGTCGACGACATGCTGCTTTGGCGTGTTGATATACTCTGCCGGCGTAATATGGGGCCGCCCCTTATTGGTCGAGGTGCAAGTCCAGTACGCCCTGCTGGCGCGGCCTTTGCCTCGTTGCCTCCATTGTCCATTATTCCCCCAGTAGAGTTGCCGGTCACACTTCCTTGCCCGGAAGGCGCTGGAAATTGACTGAGCTGGAGGTCATTTGATGCGGTTGCTATGCTGCTGTGCAGATCGTCGAAGTTGAGGGAAGGCAGGAAGTCATAAGACCCCGTAGAAGAGTTAAGGTCCGCAGATGTATGATAACTACCAAACGAGTACAAGGAGTTGTTGCTTCGAGTCGAAGAGTTGAACGCTGGCTGTATGGCAGAAACTATTCGAGACCGAGATGTGTTAAGAGCAGGATCGTAATTCTCTTTGGCACTGTGATCTGTCAGCATCTAAGTTTTATAGGTAGACAACATGTCCGAGAGTAGCTCACGATCTCTGGGCAGACAAGTCGGCAGGCCGTGGACCCGAGGGCGCTCGCTGTTCCCTCCGCATGGAGAGCATTCAGGTCGCTCGGGACCTCCGACAAGAAGATCGAGATCTTGCCGTACTGATGTGAGATAGGTATTCCTCAGGCTCAGTCCGTCCCAGGATCTGAGTAGTCCAGACAGGCTACCTCATTTCCAATCGGGGTTGCGAGTGGCGGCTTGAGGCCAGTGGAAACCGGCAAAGGCAGGAGCTCTAGAGGTAGCTATTTGCTGGTATCAAGCACCGCAACAGTACGGTATAGTATACCTGAGGATGCGTGCTACGACTGTGAGACAAAGCGTCCAGAGGCAGTGCCGTCGCGAACAAGGCGGGTGGAGTAAGTATGGCGATGCCCTTTTCACCACTACTTGGGAAGATGAGCTCTTGAATTTGGCCGCACTTTGGGTACCTTCGTCCCCTTGGAAACAAAGCTTACAGGGGAGCGGCAGTCGCGCGCCTTTAGCGAAGGTGGTTGATTGTTTGCGGTACGTGCGGTGCTTGCAGTGCTGCATCAGCAGCCACAGGAACCTTCTTGTGCAGCCTATTAAACCGTGCAATTCGGCCCAGCCATGGCTGCTCACATATATGTCCACGCCGCAGTTATTTCTCCTCCGTCAGACAGTCTCGTGCCGGCCCCTGTGTTATTGTTCATGTTGCTATCCACGTCTGACGCGAAGCGAAAGCTCCATATCCGTGTTTACGGAGTCCTGCTAAGAGCAAGCAATAAGCATTAATGCCGTGTAGAAATCTCCGGAGATCATCCACCCGTGGCAATACCGCGTAATAAGGACTATGTAATGGCCGGCTACACCGAAGCATTTGTTGCCCTCCCCCCTCTCCCTTCTCCTTTGTCCTTTGTCCTTTGTCCCTTCTCCCTCCTCCCTTCTCCCCTCTCTGTTCTCCTTTCTTTAGCCGCAGCCCCTAATTCATGCAGGATCAGCATTGTGATTTCACGCAGGCCATCGTGCAGACCTGGGCAGCGCTGGCCTGTCTCTGTACCGTGGGTCCTGCGTGCTTCAGTAGCCTTTGTTCGGAAACACTGGAGCAGACATTTAAGGCTTAGCCGCAGCGAGCGTTGCTCCCTATGGCCACTTGTCCGGACGGAATGTCGCTTGTGGTGAGTCGTGTTGAGGCTTAGCTGTCTACCGGCCCTAGCAGCGGGCATACTTTCGTCATTATCGCTAGTCGCGTCAATGCACCCATCAAACGCGGAGAAGATAACCTAGATATTGTAGAAGTGTCATCGCACTTCCTGGAGTTGAGCGCCCTTCATCCAGCAACGTCGTAAGTCCATATCAGCGGCATATCTTCGTGTAGTAGCCCGTATCTACAGCGCACATCAGATCGGCAAAATCCCTCTTGGTTACCCTTTATGGCTAAGAATGAAAGGCCCTAGCCTCATCATAAGCAAGGCGTCTGTCTAGCTGTCAATGCTCTGGACGGATATTTGTTCCTTCTAAGAGTGACTCGACTTCCTCGTTTCTGGCAGTCATAAATCGAAGCCCTCGAGTTCTGCTCTCTGAGATCCTCAACGCAACGAACCGTGTGCATCAGCACATTCGCCATGGACGAATTTACCTTCGAGGCCTTCGCTAATAGAGACGAAGCGATCCCTGTTGTATCATTTGATGGCAATGAAGACCTGTCTCAGAGTGAAGAGGATGACGAAGTGCTGCGCAAGGACGAGAACCGCCAGCATACGGGGAGCCGTTTGGCGGGAGCTCATCTTAAAGAAAAGATAAAGAAGGCGACGAGTAAGGCGACTAAAAAAGGCATGAGCATGCAAGATCGACTACTCGAGAAGTACTAATACACCCCAAGAGCAATATGGATTATGAATCTAATACAGACAGACTATTGGAGCAGGTAATACCTGTCGAAGATTTGAGTAAGGATCGTGATACTGGCTCACCCTCAACTGCCCACGCCTTTGTCGAACGTCCAAATTTCAATATCACGACGATGTCAAACAACTTTCGAAGATTTAATGCTCGAATCGGTGTTGTGTTTGTGTTCCAAGCCAGCGTGATCAGATTATTGAGCTGGAAGACTTGGTCACATACTCTATCATTCCTGGCTATATATACCTTTGTCTGCCTAGATCCATATCTCTTGTCTGTGCTTCCTCTGGCTGCATTACTACTGGTAATTTTTATACCATCCTTCATCGCACGTCACCCTGCACCGCCGACCACCGTTTCGTCCAATTTCGAATACCTCCCCGGCGGTCCACCCATCGCTCCCGCTCTAACAGTCAAGCCTGTTAAGGAGCTTAGTAAGGACTTCTTCCGCAATATGCGCGATTTGCAGAATTCCATGGAAGATTTTTCTCGGGTTCATGATAAGTTGATCGCGTTGATCACACCACCGACGAATTTTAGCAACGAATCCCTTTCCTCGACTCTTTTCCTTGTTCTATTCATCTCCACTGTGTTCATGTTCATAGCCTCTCATATCATTCCATGGCGATTCCTGTTCCTCTTCTGCGGATGGTTTGTTACTATTGTGGGGCACCCTACGATTCAGCAGAAGATGATTACTACACATAAGAAGCACGTTATACCACATGAAGAGGAAGCAAAATCCTGGCTCGAGACATGGATTGCTAAGGATATTATACTTGATTCGGAACCTGAAACACGCGAAGTCGAGATATTCGAACTACAGAAGTTATCTGTAGCTGGCGAATGGGAGTCGTGGCTCTTCTCTTCCTCGCCGTATGATCCTCTATCTCGATCACGAATATCAGAAGAACGTCCGAAAGGAACACGGTTCTTCGAAGATGTGCAACCGCCAAAAGGCTGGGAATGGAGTGAGAAGAAATGGACCTTGGATTTATGGAGTCGTGAGTGGGTCGAGGAACGGATAATCACAGGGGTAGAGGTCGAGACGGAGGGCGAGAGATGGGTTTATGATATTGAATATGAGAAGGGAGCACAGAATGAGGCTATTGACACATCAGTCAAAGGGAAGGGGAAGGCAAAGCAGCTACCGAGCTGGGAAGAGGGTACCTCTGGACTTGGAAAGAGAGGGAAATGGAGACGGCGGAGGTGGGTGAGGATGGTTAGGAGGAGAACATTGAGCAGGGTGGCGGAGGCGTGATGCACTTAGAACGTGTCTCTCCGAAAATAATGAATAACCGTTATGAACTACCCAGTCGCTACCAAAACATACCACAGAATGTGGCCCAGCGAACCGAATTACGTTTTTAGGCTGCCCATGTTGGAGTGGAGTATGTCGAGCCCTTAACCAACTATGCAAAAGGATAGCCACAAGAAAATCAAAGAGATCTAGCTCCGATACCTAGTAATCGATAAATTAATATGGAAGACGTCGGAGTACATGTTTGCTTTTACTATGGAAAGCGGGGACAATCGCCCATTGATGAAGACACAGCACTGTGAAAAGCTTCTGCTGGCAACTAAGGATGCACTTGGGATAGACCAGAGTACCCTTCTGCTAGAATTGGGCTGAAAATAATAATTCTATTTTGATAATTCTATTTTGATGAGAAGAAAAGAGTTGTGTATACAAACCCACAAACATGGGTTTAGTGACAGAGCAGGTAGATCTCTCCTACCTGATGATCATATCCTCGCGCCTCGGTCCTGCATAGCCTGTTAGTAGTAGCTTCAAGTGGCGGGCTTGGGGCTTGACTTACCAATACCTATATGCGAAACTGGATGATGAAAGTCAGCATTTCGACGACAACAGCAAGATCGGAGGATATTTTGACACAAAAAATGGGATGAGACGAGAGCTTCAAGGTGTACTGCATCGCAATACCAGAGCCAAGAATTTTGACTCTCATATCATTGCTCAAGCAAAAGGAGAACTTACTCTTCACACCGACTTCCTTCTCAATGAACTCAATGTATGCTCTGCACTATAAGATAAGAGTCAGCAAGCAGCTGCGACATCTCGCGAGACAACACCTACAGCTTTCGGCAAATCGGAGAACGATTTGCACGCTCCGATTGGAGCCATCCAACCTTCCATGGTCAGATACTCTACTTCCAGGTGCTCAACTGTAGACAGGTCTGCTGGGAAGCCCTGAATGACCTCCTTGGTCTGAGGATCTTTGTAATTCACAGCGACCTTGATCTCAGGGAAGGTGTCAAGGATGTCGAGCTTCGTAAGATTGATCTCGGTATAACTGTTCATGGCTGCTGAATATCGGACCACTGGGAGATCGAGCCATCCACAGCGTCGTTTGCGACCGGTCGTGACCTAGTTAGCATCTCTAGGTTAGCAAAAGTCTTCTCGTAGGTTTCTCAGGGCTGCGTTGCAACACAAACGCAAAAAGATAGAAGTTACATACGCCAAACTCTCTTCCGATCATCTGCAGTTTGTCCCCGTATTCGTCGAGTGCTTCGGTCGGGAAGGGCCCACTACACGTTATTAGAGTCAGTCCCGCCACTCCGAGAGATAATAGAATAGCATAAGCAATGAGATATTCGGGAGGAAGATGGAAGATTCTAGGTGTACGCCCTTGTCATACTAAAACTAGAAACCTTCAATCTTATCCAGACGCTCCAAGGAAGCACTTACCCTCCAACCCTTGTAGTATAGGCCTTCACAACTCCAATGACGGACTTAATGTTTCTAGGATTTAGTCCTCCTAAGCCGGTGAATACTCCTCCTAGGCCAGCTACCCATTACCAGAGTCAGTTTTGCCATTTTAAGAAAGAGAAGGGTAGTAGAATGAGTAACGAGAGAATCTGAAGTAAAGAGGGAAGATTATAGGTGCACTCCCTTGCCATACTGGGACTAGAGCTCTTTCCTCTTACTCCTTTACTCTAATAAACGGAGCACTCACTGTTACTCGATGTGACATATGGGTATGTTCCAGCGTCTATGTCAAGCATGATAGCATTCGCGCCTTCGATCAGAATCGGCGTCTTCGCACTCTGGGCGCTCATAAGGAATGGAAGTTGATCGATGACGAGAGGAGCGAGTTGTCCTCTATAGATCTTGATTTGAGCGATCTCCTCTTCCGGATCATACTGTAGCAGATCACCGAATCGCTTCTTGAATCCAGCAGCAAGTGATCTAACTTTCTGCTCAAAGAGCTCCTCGTTAAACACGTCCGCAATTCTGATACCGCTTCTCGAAGCCTTGGTGCTATAGCATGGTCCAATCCCCTTGCCAGTTGTACCGATCTTGCCGCCTTTAAGCTCTATCTCTTCCAGTCCGTCCACCTTTTGGTGAAGATCTAGAACGACGTGAGCCCTGTCGCTGATGAACAGCCTGTCTCTCGCATTCGCCAGACCCTTGGCCTCGAGGTCGGAAAGCTCTTTAAACAGCGCCGGAATATGAACGACGCAGCCTGATCCAACAAGGTTCTTCGCATCCGGGTTGAGCAACCCTGAGGGCAAAATATGAAAATCGTAAGTTTGCCCTGCTGCTACGATCGTATGTCCGGCATTGTTTCCACCTTGAGAACGGCATACAAGCTTCATCTGAGGACATAAGATATCCACCAGCTTCCCCTTACCCTCATCTCCCCATTGCGCTCCTAAAACCACGGTTGCCATCTTGAATTGGAAGTGGGGTGGTTGTTTGCAATGCGCCTGGGCCAAAAATCAATAGCAAATGCTTAGAGAAAAAGCCACAGTCGGTTAGGAGTTGTAGACAAGTATGCCTGCGATCTGTTAGAAACTAATTGTACTCAATCTGAGGGAGAATGGCAATTGGCAACGCACCTTGACAAGGAGAGAAGGGAGACTGGAGTCACCCCGCTATGAAGGAGAGTCATCGTCCGATCTCGCGTAGCGAAATCTGCTGCCCTACTTTAGCTGGCGGCGGAAGCGGCCGCATGTACTACAGCCAATTAGTACAGAAGGTAGCCAGGCGGGTGACAAAAAAGGTGGCACGCTTTAATATATACTTTCTTACAACCTTTATGTTGCGAAATAGAGTGTATTATTGTCTAGCTATGTAAAAGTCTATGAATTATGCGCTGTCCTTATGCTCCCACTAGTGCTACCCGGAGGTCACGTGCTAAATGTTAACACTTTACATCTCAACTAAAATAGGAAGATGACTAATAAAACATGGAGGTCATATAAAACTGCTTCTAATTTTTATACAGCTAAATCCTGATAAGTTTGAGGTGTTTTTATAGGGCGTTGTTTGCGAAAGTTTTCCTCAGTAGTGGTTCAATTTTTGATCATCCCGCTGCGCGTTTGCGGAGGCTACCACATAGATGCCGCCCAACCAAGCCTTATTCTAAAACTGCTCTAGGGAATAAGTAGCATTGCAATTCAACCAAAAAATCGCTTTGGAAGGCAGATTCGAGCTCCTAGTAAATCTTCCAGAAGTCGGTTTTGGATAAGCACTAGAAGCCGATCTGGCAGCCAGCGTCGAGGAGTGGGCGCTGGCAAGAACCACGGTCGGTAGACAAGACTCGGAAAACTCCTACTGGTCCTCTGGATATGCACGACTACAGTACCAAGAAATTCGAGCCTGTGTATAGGGTCTTAAGGATAATTAATATAGATTAATGTTGTATAAGATTAAGTTATAGATTTAAGAGAGCTAGGCTATTATATAAATAATTATATTTTTGTTTATATATTCGATCAGATAGGATTTTCAAAACTTTACTAAGTTCTAAATAATAATTATTAATTTCTTTAATGAGTAACTATATTAGCATCTATAATTGTCATTATATATAAGAGTTGGGTCATAATCCTTAAATATATTTAAAGTTACTGAATTTATACGATTTATAAGCTTCTTATATAATAATAATAACCTTCTAGACCTTCTCTGATAGTATACTCTCAGAGAGTAGCATTGATTGTCGATCGAATTGGGTAGCAAATACTGTCTATCGCTAAATTTCCTAGTCGATTACTTCCTTGAGTAAGTCAAAGGTATATATTATCAAGAGAGTTATATAAGCTAGCTAGTTTTTTTTAGACAGCTACTTCAGTATCTTCGTCCAGCAGGTCCCTAGTACAGTATTACACTGTATACAAGGACTATTGACAACCAGATGAATTAAAGGGTCAGCAGAAATTATATTCGCCTTCAATGCAGCTCTGCTATTCCAATCAATTGATATAGATGAACGACGACATCGGATCTCAGAGTTACCTACTACCTGAATTTATTTCAAGATATGATATTTGATACGCCTTTCTACAGCCTCTAGATTAGAGCTGAGGAAGCTAGTCTCTCCAGTTTCCAGCTCTGCTCAAGCTCAGGTGTTGTCAATTACTCCAAACGAGGTTTATAATAAGACGTTGGCTTTTAAACTGGCAACAGTAGAATGATAACAGCTGTCTAAAACACTGTAGGTATAATTAGAAAATATGAAGAAGTGTATAGGAACATAGTTATAAATCGCTTCTTTTAACAGTAGAAGATAACTCATCAGCAATACAATCGGTGATCCAATAACAGAGAAGCAGTTATTCCAGATGACTCATTTAGTAATATCGATTCAAAAATGGATTGTCGATCATTAGATAGCTATATCCAAAGTTGATGGCCCCCTTATATCTATTACTATCGTATATTGCCTATAGATTAAGAATCAAATACTAAGGGTAAAGGAGTTCTCAGATCCACTCTCGATTATAGAGACGCCCTCTTCGAATAGAATAACCTCTGTAACGAGAAGCGGCAATGGGAGAGAAAGGGGTGCCTCTTATATAGCTGTATAGATTCAGTTAGAGATTGCTTGATAAATCTTTAAGATATTGTCTACTTAAGAAGGATTTGGTTTCGAAGGTATATATAAGGGACGCCTCTTACTTACCTATATCGATTCAGTTAGAGATTTGCTTGATGAGTCTTAAAATGTTCCCTGCTCAAGTGGGATTTGATGTCGAAAGTATATTAGTCTGGGTTGATGTAATACTGGACATCCTGACATATTAGATCTACGACTTGCAATGTCCAATATAGACAAGCTGGACCGGTTCAGAAGGATCTATAGATCATTCCTAATATAGTAGAGGGCAACGGAACGGTAGAAGGTTTAGATCACGACGACAGTTACTCGTAGGAGTCAGAGAATTCCACGGACAAGGACAAGGACGAGGATAGCGAGATAGGCTGAGGGAGTCGGCGGGGGGTTATCCCGTAGTATCCCATAGCTGATATTTTACCGAACCACCTCGCATCATTTTTGGGCACGCTTTCAGAAATACCTGTATAGATGCTGCCACTCTGTGTATGTCCTGGAAAGGCGGTTGAAAGGGCCAGAGAATGGGTTTGGAACGACGTAAGGGGGGCTCGCAACAGACCGCAGGTGAAGGAAGTTGTGCCACTGTCACAAGCCACGAGCCTCTGTCTTCGCCTGTCACCTGCCGCTTGGCCGCCTGCCGCCTTGTAGCCTGTTCCCGTCCCCTGTCGCCTTTTCAGCCTCCGGTAGAACTCCGGAGGTGCGCTCGTATTCCGTATTCAATTGCAGTGGAATACAAGCCTACAAGCCATAAACCTAGGTGCCCCACGCTGCCCCAGGCCGCCCAGACCTTAGGCCGCGCAGGCTAGACAGGTCCGCCTGAGGTGCACTTCATCCGCACACTTCACCCGCATCTCTTATCCGGATGCCTCGTCCGACGTTTATCCGTACAGGTCTCTTATCCGTATGCCGTACTGGGATTCTTTCCAACTACCTTTCTTAGGAAAAAAAGAGCGCGTTAATGCCTCTCTCTCTCCTTCTGTCCGCCTCTCTCTGTCTCTCGTCGAAAGACAAGTGCGACGAGGCCATAAGGCCATGCGGGACAGTCCACTTCCTTCCTCAGCGAAATCCGGGCGCCTTAGGCCGCCCCAGGCCCAGGCGGGCTAGCTCTTGCCCGGGGTACTGCGTGCTGATATTTTCGCTGGCAATCGCAAGACTCTCCATCCTGGGAAGATACGCACGCGGTTGCCGCGAATCCACGGCATACCCAAACTGCACGCCTTCTGTCCCATTGAAGGCTCTCGATTTTCAGAGAATGAAGAGACGCCTATCTGCCATTATATTACGGCTGGTGGAATATGGGGCGTTGCGGCATTCCTCGCGTTTCATTCGCCAGTCCGTGCCTGGTGTGCGGCGAGCCATGGATCCTGGGAACCGCGTGATGAGGCAGCGTGGCGCCGTGGGGAGGTACTGTAGGAACAGGAGGGTGGCGGGCCTTGGCGTGCGCGTCGAACGGTCCACTGCATGCCTAAGCGAAATCCGGGCGCCCCAGGATGCCCCAGGCCGCCTTCGCGAGCTAGCTCCCCCCACCACCCCCTACCCCCGGCGGCCTAAGGCATGCTGCCGGAATTGTCCCTGATCACACAGTCACGAAACTCGCTCTGCCCATCCTTGAAGGCCCCCCGAGCATCAGCGAGCGACTCTTCGACTCCCCTGGCTCCCAGATGGCCGTTCCCATCCCCCAGATCTCGAGCACACCCCTGTGGCTCTCTCTCAATACAGAAGGGCGAAGCACCGCTCTCAACTCCACAAATTCTTTAGCAAGCCAGCCCTCTTCGTCAAGCCCCGCTAGTTCGTTATGCCACATGGGGCATAGGGAGGAGAGGGAGGTTGTTATATAACTATAGCTGTACCTCGCATGAGCATGCAGCAACATGAAAAACAATCCTCGTCGTACTTTGTAAGACGGATGCAACTTTCTCTTGATATAGCTTGCTAGCTTCATCAAAGGCCATGGAGCAGACTTCTAATGTCTCCGGTGCCGCACCAGTTCCCGACAGAGTACAGACTTCGAACGTCTCTGGTCTCGAGGACGTAGCTCTCGGCACAGAGCTGACAAACATCACTAAAACCGAAGATGACCCCAAGTTCCATTACATCGAGGATAAACTTGATGAGCACCTGGGCGCTCTTGCCAACCAAGAGGACCACGACTTTGGTGTGTATGAGTCCCTCAAAAGATACCCTTGGGCATGTGCCTGGTGTGTCTACGCCTGCTGGGCCATCATCCTAGTTGGTTTCGAATCGCAAGCCGCAGGCTCAGTCCTTGGTATACCCCAATTTCGAAAGGATTTTGGATACTACTATGACGGAGCATATGTTCTCCCCGCGAAATGGCAGTCGGCCTTCAATGCCGCCCCAATTGCATCGTAAGTCTCCCAAAACCTCTCGCTCTTTGCCTTTCGGCCGCTAGACGGAAACGCGTATGAAATAAGAGACATGAAGCCATTACTGACGTCTCGACAGTGCCGTAGGTGGTGTGCTTGGTGCCGCAGTAATCGCCGACAAAATTGGTCGCAAGCTCACCTTGATTCTTGCACTAGCACTCTCATTCGCAGCAATCAGTGTAGAATTCACTGCGACTACAAATCCGGTTTTCTTCGGTGGCAAATTCTTGAATGGTTTCGCGGTTGGAACTATCCAGGCAGTCATGACGACCTACATTGGAGAGGTATACTATTACAATGTTTTCTCAGCTCTGCTCCTCCTGCTAACTAGTATCGTAGGTCAGCCCGCTTGCTTGGAGAGGAATCTTCACTGTTGGTATCGGAGTCGCATTTGGTCTTGGCCCTCTAGTCGCATTCATAATTATCAATTACACTGGAACTGTCGACTCTCGCTGGGCCTACCGCACGGTATTTTGCTGTCAATATGGCTTCGCGGCCATTTCGACGATTTTGGTCCCGTTCATGCCTGAGTAAGTTATTTCCGTGACTACTGTTCCAAACATTTTGGTTCTAAGTGTGAAGTGATGGCTGACTTTTGGTGACTGCCAGGTCTCCATGGTGGTTGGTATCTAAAGGGCGTCATGAGCAGGCACTCAAGAACCTCGAGAAGCTTGGCCACAGCGGCGAAGAGGGGAGAAAGAGGTTGGCGATTATCGACTTGACGCTCGAGAATATCAAGCATGAGACGAGTGGGGTCACGTACCTCGAATGCTTCCGAAAATCGAACTTGCGCCGCACGATGATTAGTATTGGGCCCCTAGTTATCCAAGTCCTTACAGGTATTACGTTTGTCTCGGGGTATTTTACCTACTATTGCGAGCTAGCGGGATATTCGACCCAGATGAGCTTCCGAATCCAGGTCGTCCAGCCTGTTCTTTCCATTGTGGGGAACCTAATGGCGGCGGTCATGGTTGACCGCGTGGGAAGGCGTAATTTAACATTCTACGGCATGATCATACTGGTGGTGGTTCTCTTCTGTGAAGGCGGGTTAGCGGCGGGCGGGTCTCCACCCGAGATCAAAGCCACCGTGGCTATGATGTTGATTTACAGCTGGATGTATAACGTATCGATTGGGTCGACGGCGTTCTCCATTCTCACTGAAACCCCGACGTCTCGTCTGCGTATCAAGACGATTGCCATAGGCCTCTCCATCCAGAACGCCATCAACGTCATGTGGCAATTCGTACTCCCTTACATCTTCAACCCGGACGAGGGCAACCTTGGCGGCAAGATCGCTTTCATCTTCGCCGGCCCTAGCTTCTTGTGCATGGTTTACCTCTGGTTCTGCCAGCCCGAGACCGCTGGCCGTACCTACGAGGAGCTGGATGAGATGTTCGCCAAGGGAGTTCCCGCCAGAAAGTTCGCCTCATACAAGCCCGAAGCCCAGATTATAGGTGAGATTGCCAAAGAGACCATGAAAGGGAAAAATGTCGAATAAGAGGTATGACTGGACAAACACGCTGAAGTTGAAGATTATCTACGGTGTACTGGTGTACCCTTCGGTACATGCCTATGTTATATATATGTTATATAATCTTCCATAATATATTGCGAAGATTGCTTTACACATGCAACATAACATAGCAGCCAATTCACCCAGTGTCTTTACCGAGGGATTCCCGTTCTCGTTGCCCTCTACCCATTTAAGATTCAATGAGTCGCAACCCATCCTTCTCACTAATCCCGTCTAGGTGATTCGGTTTTCTTTTTTGGGTTGGGGAAGAAATTGGTATATTGAGTGCGGAAGAGATGTTTGTGCCTGGTTCGTATCTTATATGGTCTTTGTGAGTTACTAGAAGGAGCTGAGGTAGCTAACGTGCACTCGAGCGCTTGAAACCTATAGCAGATATCTCTGGCTACCTGAGTATACACAAATATTCAACGGACAGTCTATCGGGGGTTAAGGGAGTAGAACTCTGCTAAGCTCTAGATTCGGATCTAAGTATATCTAGTAACTTAATTCACTACTCTATCACTAGAGAAAGACTATAACGAAGGCTCTTTGATAGGGAGACCAATAAGGGAGAATCGTCTCCCGATATTGGTGATAAATACAATTTCTTTTTGCTTTCTTAACCACCTAGTCCTTTCCAAGAGCGGCGGTGACAGTTTCAAATGCCTTTTCCCGGCCACCGACAAGATTTCGGTTGGTAGTCTGCAAGACCACGCGCTTGTATGTTGTCAGCTTTGGAGATCCGTTGTCGCTCACCTCCAGAATGAAATGAAGCACCATGCCTTTCTCCAGCGCCTTTCCTGTGACAATGTTGACGGCGCATTGCTCGGGCGATGGCAACTTTACCTTTACGATCTTCCTTTCTCCGTCGACAGGCTGGAGCTCGACATCCGGTACTATCCAGTGGATTAGTGACTGCGAAGATGTCGGTTCCTTGTACTGAAACCATCTGAAGTTCAGATCACCGCCATCTGGGTCGTAACTCTGTGACGCGTCAAGAGTGATCTCTGTCCCTGCCTCGGCCTCGAACATTAGTGGTTCTGGGCCAGATGAACTGTCGTTTACAATCACCAGCGGCGCATGATTCGCCTTGCTTCTGTCGTTTGTCAACGTCCATTGCATCCGTGCAGCGAAGCTATCCTGGTACTGATCACGCCATCGCCATATCGTGGCAAAATTACTGTTGTAGGTCTCGCCATTTTTGCCAATAACCTCGTCTTTTACATCGCCGTAATGATTTGCTGTGCCGCCCAGATCTACAAGCGAATATCTTCCGCCCCAGCTACCCCATTCTGGGTGCTCAGGGGACCCAAGGCCGTTTTGTATCAGGTACAAGAATGTCGGTGTGTCGCCCTCCATAAGAAAGGCGTAATTTGGATACGCTCGGCCCAAGGGACCAAGCTGAATATGCTCTCCCAACCACTCCTTGGTAATCTTCGTTTGATCAGGACCTCCTCGATCAATATCCATGAGTAAGTCTCCGGAGATGGCAACCCAGGTGGCATTGACATACTCGCCCCACCCATGTACAGAGCAAATATAGAAGATGTCAGGGAAGTTGACTCGAACCCAGATTCCCGTGTCATCTTGGTCGGAAATTGTATACACGCGTAACTTGGAGCGAAAGCGAGTAAACTCGGATACGGATCTTTCTCGTTGTACGTGTTGAAGGGCTTGAGCAAGCACGTTTATGCCTCCCCAGGACAGCACCCATAAAGGATCTTCCGACTCATCCACACTCTCTATCAGCAAAGCTGCGCCGTCGCTTAACGGTACGCCATCCTTTAAGGCCTCTTTACCATAGAGAGTGGGACCCGTCTTAAGAATGGAAAGAAAATACTCGGCGGGTGGATACTGGTTCTCGGGATGTACGTGAGCATTGAGATTATCCACCACATGTCCGTACGCTGTGATGATGGTTTCCATATCTTCTGGGTGCACCGCAGTTCTCATCCAGGTCGACGTGCATGCGACCAGACCCCGCGTATCAAACTCATTCGAGTAAAGTAAATAACGGACCAGTGACTCTGCATCGTCAGGCTCGTTGGAGATATCCGAGACGATGAAAACTCGAGGCTTTGTCTTGCAAAATCGAAGTTTATGTTGGTCGGCCATGGTCGGAAACGGAAAGCTGTGTTGCTTCAAATGTCTTCAGATGTCTGATTGGGTACTATAGCCTAGGCCATTGTACTGTTTTTGAAGGCTGTCTCATGAATCTTGTGGAAATACATATATATATATCCTCGCATTTGCTTTATCATGTCTGGGGGGTCTAAAGCTACCTCAGTCAACAGCCCAAATTGCTCCCGGTCGCATGCCGGTGACAGCACGGATGTATAAGGAATGTGCAGCCACAGCGGTAATGCTAATGCTGTTAGTATGTTTAAGGAAGGCGTAGCCCCTCATAGCGATTGCTCGTTAACGAGGTAGTCAGTCGAGGCCAAGATCCAAGTCGAAGCCAAGATCCGAGTCGGGGTCACGAGCCTGCCGTGCCTGTGTCAGCTACAGTCGTCCAACATCCCACAACTGCCCCAGACGACTCGGACCGGGGTGCCTAGCACGACTGGGTCACGAAGGCCAATAAGGGGCGTAGTTCGACCCCGTGGAGTCGGTGCCCACTAGAGCTATTAGCCGGCGTTGTTCCGGTAGCTAGTCCTAACGCGTCCCATCCGGGTGAGTAGTGTACGCACGTGGTTCCTTAAGTGAAAAGTGATATTCCTGTTGCGTAGTCGCCAAGCCTGAGGCATTCAGCGCTGGAGCAGCCAGCCAGCCACGTGCCAGCCAGATTATTATACACCTATCTGCAATCAGGGTAGTTTTCGTGTTGACGGTATATAAGCCGGGTAGGCAAAGAGGTCAGGGGAATAGGTTACGTGGACCGGATTCCGAGGCACGAGTGAAACTCCGGTGCCACGCCTAATAGTGAGCCTACCTCGGTGATTCCCGGTAGAAGGATGCCTCCAGCATGTTGCCGTCATTATTCACGAGGCCACCAACGACGCCTTACTTCACAACGGGGCCCACAGAGGCATGTAATAGAAATCAGCGGGGTATATAATTATTTCGCTCCATAATAGTCGAAACTACTACTTCAATCAATCAAGTATGTCTGACTGACGTGCGAAGACCGCCAAAGTCAAGAGAGGAGGCCTGGATTTCGGCTCTCAAAAGCGCAGTTGAGGAAGATGGGTATGAGCGCCCGGGAAGTACGAAGAAGGATAAGTCGGTCGATTCTCTGTCCTGACTATACGAATCACCAGGATAGGGTATCAGGTCACGTGGTCTCGGTCCCGAGGCGCCGGTGAAACGTTGATGCAACACCTATGCAACACTGAATAATGACGTAAATAGTGAAATGCTTCCCTTCTGGAGGCACTTCAAGAATCAGTCTTCGTATTACCTTACCTACTACTACTCAGACTCTTACCTACGCTTCCCCAGTGCCTGGTGCCCTAGTGAAAATACAGTGGGTGGCCAGAAGTATTCGACCTGGTACGTGCAGGCCCACTTTTCATCACCAATAAAATTATTCAGTCTTATTGTCTACATGATCTATTGGTTCGGCGGGCACGTACCAGGTCGAATACTTCTGGCCACCCACTGTACCTTTGTGAAACGTAGCAGTAGGATTCTTACATATTAGGCGAAGGCTTAAAATCGGTAGATCATTGGATAATTAATATATGATGACAAATAACCCGATCTATGTTACATACGACCATAGATTCAAGAGAACTGGGCATCCCGTCCGCTCTGCCATACATAAGCTTGAAATCGGCAGATTAGTAGTTGGGTGGGTGACCACCAGCGAATACCTGCTGTTGTATGTTTTTGCACCTTTTATTTTTTGGCTCTCGGTATTCATTAAAGACGACCTCTGATAAAGGAGGAGCTAAGGCTACTCAATTTTGCAATGATAATTTAAAGTCCTTTCGATTTGGTTAGGGTGGGTAGGTAATTCTTTCCCTCTATACAGTACTATTCCCCCTAGATCGCCGACGGTTGATCTTGGTGCCATTCGGCAATTGGTTAAGATCCCCAGTTGATACCCTCGTCGATGACCTTGAAAACCACCCTGGCTTACAAGATTATTCAGGGGGGAGATACTGTAGTACCATAGCAGGGCATGAAAATGTAGCTTCGGCCTTTTGACACCACGTACTCGTATCAACCCATACCTGCTACAGTATGACAGGCCTGACGGTAATTATCATGCAGTCTCGGCACGATCTAGCTCGTCTCTATAACTCTAATGCTACGGTCTATCCCGAGCATTCGGCAGTGTAGTCGGCAGTGATCCAAAAGCCAGTATCAAATCACGAGTAAACTCGAGGCTCGCCTCGGCTCGCCGGCGAACTCAAAACCCGGGTCGGATTAAAGCTACCTTTACCGCCTCTCTGGTCATTCCTGTCTCTAAGCAATATAACTCGGTCAGAGGAGAGCCTGGCGAGAGTGGCAGTTTTGGTGTTTGGTCACGTGTTCGTCTTTTTTAACAGAGCAACGACAGCCAATCGCTAAAAAGCTTCCAATACTACCCCCCCCCCCCCCCCCCCCTTAAATAATCTTGGACCGGGGGGTTTTCTTCGAGGGTAAATCTGAGTAGGTGCCAGGGTATAAAACAAGAGAATTCCGCCAATAACATCATAAGGCTACGTGAGGCTACGTGTCTTTTTGGGTATCGGCACCCTCATGGGCCCTGACGAGACTCGTGCTGTTTCCCGACCATTCGATACGAGCAATTTCACTGGTTCAGCTCCCAGTCTATGTCCTGGTTGTACCCTTGATTCTATCTTAGGCAAACCCCCCGGTCCAAGATTATTTAGGGGGGGGGGGGGGGATAGTATAATACAGATAGATAGATTTCGAGAAGTTCTTAGATCGAAGAGTATCTGCTCCGAGATTTTTTACAATATAGTAACATCACCCGCATGTGTAATTATAAACCCTTCGTGCTATTTTTGAGGTCGTAGACTTTTGTTTCGTTTGTAGACCGAACGGATAACAGTATACTCACTGCTGAGTGACTAACTTAAGAAGACGAACTCACTGGGCAGCGTGGTAGATATCCCCATCGCCGTCATAGTAATATAAAAAAAAAATGTAAACTTTGTATACAATTACAGGTAATGGGTGAGGACCGTAGTTGTATATACTGGTACATTATTAATCAGTGTATACAACTCCTTAGAATACTCTATAAATGCAACATCCATCATGTTTTAAAGTTTGGTATATGAAGTTCAAAAGGGCACATAAATCTTTGAGACATGATTGAGAGGTGAAATTATGCTTTATTATGCTATATACTGGGGGTAGAAAGCCTTCTTCCCCGAGTATCCTGTTTCCAACCAGTGGATATCATTACAGCCCCGAACCTGCGCCTATATCATTCGCTCAATAGCGTCAAAAGCATCATAATGCTGGAATATCAAGCTTGTTCAACCACCATTTTCTCCAGTATCTTTGCCACGCCAGTTTTGAGACCATTTGCTTCCCCGCCGTCCACTTCATTAATCAGCTTCCTCGCCCTCTCAGTCAGGGTCTCAAGCACTTTCCGACAGTATTCGAAACTGCCTGTGGCCTCCATATATTTGACTGCGTATCTCTTAACCTCCTCGTTTGTAGTCTTCTGCTTGAGGATGTTCAAAAGTTGTAGGTCGTCGGGCCTTGCACGTATGGAATGTATAATCGGAAATGAGAATTTCCCTTCCGTCAGATCTTCACAGAGACCCTTATTTGAAGAGTAGACCGGTGACCGGAGATTGAGGTAATCGTCTTGGATCTGAAAGATAATGCCGATAAGATTGACGAGGGGAACGCAGTCTCTGTTAAGTGTGTTAGGAGGACAGCCATGAACTGGCATGAATGACTATGCGGCCATGTCATACCTTGTGCTCTTGCTCTCGGCCTGCATAAGCTTAACTGCCAACCTGAAGAGGCCTCCGGTCTTATTGCCAACCATCTCCAGATAGTCATCCTCGCTAGGACATGTCAAAGTATCCCTCCAGAATAAATCCATTCCTTGTCCTCTATGCAAATTCAACAGCTCTTCTGTATATATGATAATCGCCTTGTTATTCCCTAACTTCTGTAGTTCCTGTAGTGCGCAGAAGTATACATAATTCGCAGAGTTGATCGTTTGTGCTGTGCCAAATATGCTGTGTGCGACCGGTAACCCCCTTCTTAGTAGACTGGAATCTTCTACGTCATCTACAAGTAATGAAGCTGTGTGTAGCATGCCGACGACTTTCGTGATTATGGCCAGAGACTCTGGAGGTACTTCAAGCCATTCGTTGAATGCCGCAATTAGTTGCGCTCGTATATCCTTTCCGGGATGTGAGAAGAGGTAGTCATATGGCCCGAAGAGGATCTTCTCCTTCTCGCTGGACCATGAGCTGCGGCCGTGGAAGGCAAGGTCATTCTTGTTGTATCTCGACGGATCGGGAGAGGAACCCGGCTGAGCTGTAGGGTCCGAGGTGTTGAGTTTGCGTTGAGAAATCCAGTCGCCTTCTGAGACGGGACACAGGACTGGCTTGGGTGGGGTATTGTTGAGGCTGATGTGAGCTGTTGAGGATGTGCGAGGTGGGATTGCGTTCGGCAAGCGGAGGCCTTCCGACACCATGTTCGTGATTGCTTTTAGAGAAGTTGTTCTCTGCAGCACGCGGTCTTGCTGAAGGTTGTAGTACCCCAGATGCGCCTTGAGGACCACTGCCTGATTTTCGTTGGGGATATGGATTCGCGAAGTTCTGGTGCGCCAGTGTTGCAGCCCAGCAGACATGCGTCGCAGAATACTGGCGACAGCTAGATGGTGTCGTGTAAATGATGCAGTTGTAGAATCGGCCGTGGCATTATCGCAGTTGAGTGAGGTGGAGTGGCGATAATAACCCACTAAGGCTTCGCTGTAACTAGAGCTTCGTATAGCGCACCACTCGTTTGTGCATGGTGGAAGCGCCGAGATATGCATCGCACGTGAAGATGGCCTTATAGATGACGTGTGTCTCACTGATCAGATCGCCCGAGCCTCATGTTATCGTTTTACGCCAGACAACCACATTCTGGTTTGAGGTAGTAGCCTTTACATAGCATGGCATAGCATGGCATAGCATGGCATAGACCCAGCAGCACTGTACAAGTGCGCAAAGTTTTCGTTTTAATAAGGCTTACCTCGTGCCCTAGACGCCACAGCCATGCCTAGGCCCCGGGTAGGGGATCACTCGTGCCAAGCTATTCCTGATGCATAGGCTAGCATTTCTCTGGAGATTCTGCCACCGCCCTGGCTGCTGCTATGCCAACGCCGTTCTGTTACCTTCCCAGCATGCGTAACTCGACATTGACAAATACATCTATCACACTTTCTCATCCTTCCTATGACATCAGAACTCCCATTCAATCTTCTGTATTAACAATTGCTCTCGCTGTATTCCTTTTTCTTGTTCCGTTGTTTCACATTAGCCAGCGAAAGCAGTATCACATCACATTCAATGGAGGCATTACTCTCGCTTTCCTTCGATAACCTCTCCTCCTACGATGGTGGCAAGATTCGGAAAGGCTTGCGACAAGTCGAAGGACTGCTTGCACAAATCTGTCTCTCGAAGCATAGCA
Organism: Aotearoamyces nothofagi; assembly: GCA_015345905.1. Taxonomy (NCBI): domain Eukaryota; kingdom Fungi; phylum Ascomycota; class Leotiomycetes; order Leotiales; family Tympanidaceae; genus Aotearoamyces; species Aotearoamyces nothofagi. The sequence continues at coordinate 441,284 of JADDTR010000006.1, read as the reverse complement.
CCCTTGCTGATAAGCGTCGATCCATGATCAACGATCCCGGCAGGGAACCGCCGACACGCAAACAGCTCAGCGAACTCGGAGGAGATCCTGCTTTTCGAGAGTTCTTTAAGCTGCAGGAGGGATTCGAGTGGAATGTTGCACTGAGACTGGTTAATTGTCTTGATCGTCTGCTTGGGAAGACCAATGATGGGCAGAATGACCTTCTCATTTTGGCGAATCTAGACCTGATTCAGGGAATACTTTTGTTGCATCCGCCATCAAGGTCATTATTTTCACGAGAGATATACATGAATGTCCGTCTTCCCTGCAATCAACTTCTTTTGAAATAATAAACTGACAATACCTCGTGGCAGCATCTGCTCGACCTTCTGGAACCTGTCAATTGTCCCGCAATCCAATCCGCCACTCTTCTTACTCTCGTATGCGCACTCCTGGAGACCCCACAAAATACACGTACTTTCGAGGCGCTTGACGGCCTTCTAACTGTCACGTCCCTCTTCAAATCTCGTTCCACAAGTCGCGAGGTTAAACTCAAGCTTGTTGAATTCCTATACTTCTACCTCATGCCTGAGACACCGTCTATCCCGAGCGCGAGCGCAACGGCATCGGTGCCAGCCATGCTCCAGCGAAGCCCAAGCAAGCTTGCGGGAGCTTTCAATCGTTCTACGGACGTGGATGGTGGAAGAAGGAGAGCGGATAGCGGGAGCCTAGACACAAGGAGTACGACCGAAAAACAGGCATTGCTTGGACGGCATTTGAGTAGTGTAGACGACTTGGTTTCAGATCTGAGAGAGAGTGCTCCATTTGGAGGGGTCGTATGCTGATTTCATTCAGTCTCCTGGGGAAGCTTTGGAGCCCAAGTGGTTATTTGGAGTTAGGATATGGAAGCTTCTGGGTCTGTAATATTGTAATACTATGGAGGCGAATGTAATATTAACAAAGCGCTGGCATTGCTGCTGGTGCTATTTTTAGTTAGCGGATGTTCTGATTCATCCAATTTAGACATGCTTGATCAAGGCAATTCAACCCTATCCTCCGTAGTCTCTGGAAGAGACTTCCAATATTCTTGCTTTAAGCCTGACACGCCCGATTCACCAGGCGAAGTGACGTTAGAATGCTCTGTTGAATGACCTATTTCAACGGCAGGTACAATATCTCCTGGCACATCAGGATTTAGAGGTACTCCCCTTGTCGGCGCCTCTCCAGGGTTGGTTCCAGTCTCCGTATAAGGGCCCGAAGTCGCATGCGGACCAAAATAATCCGTCGTTGCTTCTGGTCTTGATCTTCGCCCAGATGGCTCTGACATGCCTGCACTCGACACTCCTGGATCGGCTCCCGATGGCGATTCCGACATCTGGTTTCTTTCCACGCCGCTATGGCGGGCCGCTCGACGTCGATTTAGGCAGAACCACGTTGTAAAAGCAATTATTAGAAGTGCGCCTAACCCTATGCCAACGCCAATGCCAGCTTTTGCACCTGTCGAGAGACCGTCACGGGAACGGGAGACTTCTGTGAGATTTCCGCTAAGAGCACCGTTCGAGCCAGTTCTGAGAGCTGATGGCGCAGACGTGCTGCCCGCACAGAGAAGGGCTGTATCTTTGGAGCCCACACTCGATGTACAACTATCGCCATTATTACAACAACCACCTCCAATCGAGGATGCACAGCTGAACTGTCCCGTGGTACATCCACTAGGTACTATTGACACCACTGTAGTTGCGCGAGGAGAGGCGGTAGATACGCAAGTACTTGTGCCGCATGCGAACCCCAGAGAGCAGCAGCCAGCTCCAAAGGAAGAAGCGCATTGGAAGGCACTGGTGGCTGAGCATGGTCGAGGATAGCAGGCAGATTCGGTAGTGGTAGTACCGCTGACAGCTTCAGTGCTAACGCTGAGAAACTGGGAGAGAGGACAGGGAGAATTGCAGATATTGCCTATGGCGCAGCATTGAGGTGATGCTTGCGCATCGACAAAGCAATAGTGATCGTCATCGCAACATATTGCAGGATAGTTGATATCTTGGCCTGATCAAATAATGTTATCAGCTACAGGAGTGATGTGCAGAATAGAGAAAGCTCACAGCTATGCTGACCTGCGGATGGACAAGCATTGGATTGTCTCTTTGCCAAATGGGGCAGCGATCCTTGGAAATATCTAGGACTGAAGCCATTCTCAAGTTCCGGGATAGCCCCATATTGTGCGACAACCACTGCAGTCATTATTGCACCAATAACAGTGCTGCACAGCCCGATCATAGGAAGAATGCAATGGTTGATCTCGGCATCTAACAAGAGGAGAGATGAAGCATCTGCGACGTCCTCGAGATCATGAAGGCAACATTGAGAAAGGCAGCGATGGAGACGAAGATAGAATGAAAACTTGAGTTGATTTACCCTTGGCACCGCCTTCTTGAATGGTACCGTGGTTTATGCAAGACGCTGTGCGATGAGCTGAAGATGCAGCTGGCCCCCCAGTAAGCAAGCATTTCCATTGGCGCCATCACGGTCATGTAGTCCAGCAGAAGGTTTTGGCTGAACAGGAATGCAAGGATTGAAGTGCCTGTCAGGCTTCAGCTCATATCATAGAGTAATACAATCTATACCATCAGTAATAGTAATGGTAATCCGTAGAAGGCCTATACATTTTGTTTTTAAAGTAGTAAATTTGCTCTCGAAAAGATGCAGGGCCGTACTCTGGAGCGAGTTTGACAATGCGCTTTTGGCTTGAGCTGGGCCACGTCGTCCTGAACCTTACCTTTTGGATCGCGCTGTGAGAAGACGATCTGGAACCCCTAGATATTCCAGGTTCGATATTTTACTATGTACAGGCCGGACGTGTTGCTAGATTCCCCAAAGGACTTCCGTACACGGGCGAGCACGATGGGTGCAAGGCGGGCTGGGCTGCTGTAGCCGGAAGAATGCTCCCAAGGCTCATATTATTAGCGACTCTGCACACGTCACGAGCGCATCGTACACAAGAATCGACATGATTATATTACAATAAATTATTAACTTAATATTCTATGTTTTATTCTATGCTTTATTCTCTGTTTTATTCTCTGTTTACTCTACACATCCAGCTATTCTCGATTCCGTATTATCGTCTGGCACGTGCCGGTGCCACCGTACGCTGGCCCCGCAGCGCTCCTGTTCCGGCCAACTCTCCAATCACACGACGCGGGGAAGAGACATGACAGAAGCGGTTGCGATGTGATGGCGAACTTCCTCATCAAACCCCTCTAAATAAAGAGGTAGAGTATACTATTCCTTGACCAAATTTCGCTCGATACTATCAGGGTCTGATGGTAAGGTTTTAACATAAGTTCCTACATTCTCCACCATTCTATATTTCTATTTCAGTCTTCGTTCAATAGAAATTCTGTCTTTTCAGTGGCAGCGCGAATCCGACTCGTAAGTATCTATCCCCTTCTGCTTCGGAGGCGTCATCTTTCTCAATGTCGAGTCTAAATCCAGTCGTATTGCGATATTCGGACCCATTGTCATGGGCGAGGCTATCTGCAGTCTATTTCGTCGGTGCAATTTGAGATTAAACTCAATGTGGTCATCAGATCCTGCTGAATATCCAGAGGCCGGAAAGAATCCGGCCTCATCGTGTCCTTAAATTGGCTTTCAGCGCCCACATTCCCACAGGATATTTTCTATCCCCCAAAACCATCTTGAGCGCTGGCCATCTTTGCACACTCCAAAATACCATCTGCGTAGACATTTCGTATTTTAGCTATGGGGCCTATAGGAGCTTCTCCATCCTTCAACGTCCTCCGTGACACGAGGCCAGATGATAGGCGACTTCCTGCTTTCATGGTCTCCACGGCACGTGGGTTCCTTCCCCGGCAAGAGCCCATTATTAATCTCCCATCCGAGTTCGAGGTCCTCGAGTCAATCCTGAGCCGTATGCCCATCAAGACCGCAGAGGGCTCCCCAGGTCTCCTAGCCACGTGCACACTCGGTGAGACAGTACTCAAAGAGCTCCCTGATCTCACTAGCGCCATCGATAAGTACAGAGACGATCTACCATTGATGAATGCCCTCTATCGCGATTACTCCTTTTTAGCCTCCGCTTATCTACTCGAACCGTGCCATGAGAGATACATGAACGGCGAAAGCTACGGGCTTGGTCGGCAGACATTGCCTTCCGTTGTTGCGCTTCCAATCTCTAGATGTGCTAAACTGTAAGAATACAAATATAATACTTGAGAGACCTACTAATTGTGATAGAGCTGGCTTCAAGCCGTTCATGGAGTATGCTGGATCTTACGCACTCTTCAACTACCGGCTGGAAGATCCAACGGCTGGGTTGGAATACTCTAATCTTCGTCTCATCCGTGCATTTGAGCATGGACTCGACCCAACTTCCTCTGAAGCTGGATTTGTACTTGTCCACGTAGATATGGTACAAAACTCAGGGCCTCTGGTCGACGGCGTCGTCTCCGCTCTCGAGGCATGTGCCAAGGATGATCGTGAAGCATTTAACAACGGACTAGAAAAGGTCGTACAAAGCATGATCAAAGTCAACAAAGTCATGGAGAGTCAGTCAAGCCCACCCTTTTCATTTCCATTCCAAGTTTCTCTCACTGTTTAGACGCCTGAAATTGACTCGTTGCGAGGTATGTGGGGTAAGAGTAAACCGGGAGATTATAACTCTTTCCGTACCTTTATTTTCGGAATCACATCGCAGAGTATGTTCCCACACGGCGTTATCTATGAGGGCGTCTCTGAAGAGCCGATGTCCTTCCGTGGCGAATCTGGGGCGAATGATAGCATGGTATGTTATTTTCCCTCCCATCATTCGGAGATTAGTTATTGACAGCATATAGATCCCACTTTGTGATAATCTACTGCAGATCACCATGCCCGATACGCCCTTAACATCCATCCTACAGGACTTCCGCTCCTACCGCCCGGGTAACCACCGGGAGTTCCTTGAGTGGGTGAAAGACCGCGCCATCGAAGCAAACCTGAAATCGTATGCCCTATCTTCTCCATCCTCTGCAGCGTTATATCTCCACACTTTGAACCAAGTCCGTGATTTCCGCTGGCGTCACTGGTGCTTCACGCGCGAGTATATCCTGAAGAAGACAAGCCATCCGACCGCAACAGGAGGGAGCCCTATCGTCACATGGTTGCCCAATCAGTTGATGGCTGTCACAGATGCTATGGCGGCTGTCTATGATAAGTATGACAGAAAGCTTCCTGGTTGTGAGGATATCATGGAGGTCATGTATATCCAGCGTGATACTTTGAAGAAGGAAGTTGAGAAGTACTGCCAGGAGCGGAACGTTGATGCCAAGGCTGTCTGGGGGCGTGAACGGACTTGATTTGGGAGCTCATTTGTAAGCTTAGGGGAAAGGCTCTAATTTGCTGTCTCGGTTTTATAACCGTAGAAATAAATATAACTATGTTGTGTCTTGACCTATATCTCTATTTAGCTTCGTGGTCGCCTTCAAACTTCGTGATGAACTCCTCTGAGGATCTAAGCTAAAGATCACAGTCACATTTACCAAGAATAAGACTCATCAGTCTCTGAATTGTGGACACAGTTCATTGTGGCTAACTGACCATGCATCTTAATGTAGAAGATCCAACAGGTCCAGCAAAGATGAATCCGTTGAGAACTTATAGCAGTATGTTTCTCAATCATCCTCAATTGACTCAATATCATCCGAGTCCTCTACACTATAAATATCTTTCTCCACTCTTCCCAACCTCGATGTGCCGTCCATGCGGTCTTTCCTGTTCATCGATCGTTTCCCAATATAAACAGGCTCCTCTGCTGCTATTATCTCAGAGCTGCTAGCCCGCCCCTTGTATGGGATAGGCTTCGTGAACACGATCTTCCTTCTTCGTAAAGAGTCGGCTCCTGAAGAATGCAGAGCATCATTCTGCCGTGGCGGTACTTGAGTAATGATAGAATTAGAGACGGGACAGCTACCAGAAGTTTCAGAGGATAGCTTCGAGCCTTGCGTAGCATACATCGAGTAATCTCCAAGAACTGAGCTGTTATTTGGAACTAAGTTCTGTGTATCGCTGGGTGTGGGCGCAGCTTCTATGTAATTTAATGTTGAGTTGTCTAATTGGATACCGGGACTTGCTTCAGTAGATGGATAAACAAGCAGTGACGATGTCTGACTTTGGTGTGTGTGGTTTTGCAAGTTATTTCTTAGAACGCTTTGCGGTTTAGCAATCGCCCCATCCTCTTCCTCATCGCTGTCGCTGTCGCTAGTGAAAATAAATTTCTTCCAGATTGCATCCGGGTCATCTTGTCTGGCGAATTTTGAGACTGGCGGCTGTCGGGAGAGTACAGAAAAACCTTCCTTCTGTTCAAGCCTCGTTCTTGAAGGAACATCTTGCCCTTGAAAGCTGGTTGTACTTGTACAGAGCTTGGCAGTAAAGCTCCCTTCTGGCCGCAGTGTATGATATTTTATTCTTACAATAGAGTCATCCTTATGGTCATTGAAAGTTTCATTATGAAGAGATATTCTGGTGTCTAACTGATCTTGTCGGCCGTCCTGAATAGCGATAGGAGTAAAATTGCTAATACCTGGGCTAATACGCGCATAGAGAGAATCTTCGTCGCCACTATCTTCAGCTCCAATACGTCCTTCATCCTGGGAAACCCCGTCTATCTCTTCGTCTTTTGCCAGCATAAGCCAGCTCTTCCATATCTCATCATTTAATACTTGGGATGCAGGGACAACTGGCGGTATTATGCCTACTTGGGCGGCGGTAGTTTCTCCAGTATCAGAAGGGGTCGACCGTAGTACTCGTGCAGTTCGTGAAGACTGTGGTGCAGGGTGCTGTAAAGCTACTGGTGATGAGAACAATATGAGACTGTCATGTCTTGTCCTTGGGAGCGGAAGTTCATATGAGTCTATTCTTGACCGCCCAAGAGATATCCGCCGTACATCTGCAGGTCCCCGGCTAGGCCCATGAGACCCAAAATACCCGGACGATAGGCTGTGAAGACCATGGGCATGAGGATCCCTCGATGGCACGTAAGCTTGAGATTGGCTCGCCAATCTCACTTTAGAATTAGATAGGTTGTGTTTACTGTGGGCTGTTTTATTCGGCTCCCTAGCTTCGTCGCCGCCAAGAAGCATGACATCGGAGGAGCTAACTTGGGATGACTGCAAGGGCTCTTGGAGAGCTCTTCCATGTGTAGTACTAGAGCTGACTCCTCGTCGCACCTCCTTTCCACCAATCACAATCCTAACACTGTTTCTAGTGCCGTCAGGCCCTCTAAATGTACTACGTCTCGTATTTTGCGCTTTATGGTAGTTATCAGTAGGACATTGAACTTGTCTCAGATGCGCGAAAGGAGACGTAAACCTCGATGGCCTCTTTTCGCCGTACCTCGCTCCATGACCATCAGGGATTATGCGCCGCAGTCCCAGTTGTTCATTATTATTGAGTGGTGCGAATTTGAGGTGCATAGGTCGCTGGATACTCATGCCGAGCCAGTCCTGCTTTTGGAGTAGTATGCGTTTCTTCCTCTGTTTCATGTCGAAGGCTTCGTCCGTGACATCGTCTCCTTCGATCGAATCAACCGCGAACTCATTCTTGCGCTTTTTAAAATTTATTGGTGGCGGCGTTGCATCCAAAATATCTTCGTCTTGGTACGTGCTCTTGATGCTCTTGTTATTGATTGATGATACTTTCGGCAACAAAGATGCCTTATTATCCCAGCCTCGGGAATTCGGTTCGGTGTTTGCAATAGCTTCGTGGCTCCTATGTTGCTTCTCCCCATCTTCCAGAAGATCTGGACTATAATATATCCTATTAACAACACCGCTATCCTCACTATGAGGATTCAAAGATAGTGCCGGCGTTTGTGTTCGGGTGATAGCCGGGACGTTATCAAAGATTGACCACTTGGCTAGGCTTCTTTTCGAAGAACTGTTTTGTGTATTGTTGCGCGCTTTAGCAAAATGGTGCTTTTGTAACTGTTTCAGTGAGCCATTGGAATTGCGAGAATGCCGTGACAGTCGCCCGCCGGTCCAGTTCATGTTGTCGGAGCAGCTCGGAGCAGCCTGGCTGCGTACAAAAGATGCCTCTTTGGAACAAGCATTACAAACGACAGACTGAAATCAGGGTAAGATGATCAGTCAGATATTAACAAGAGATCTCTATGTATATCAATAGCGTGGGAAGAGATGAGAGAATTAAATCGCAAATAGAAATTTGTAGTTGGTAGCCTTGGGCTTCAGGAGACAATAAACGACCTTCACCAACTAGGAATAGCTTCACACATGACTGACCAGACCTGTCGTCGAGTATCAATATGAAAATGGAGGTTGAAAGCAGATATGTGCCGATAGTGAAAAACATTTCCAGTGCTGAATGGAATTGAAACTTCAAGTCCAAAACATCTTGGATCAGCCAAGGCCACGTGATGTCGGTGATATTGTCTTGTTTTGGCTATGATTCTTATATCTCAAAGTCCTCTAAGTTAAATTCTGGTTATATTATGAAGGTAAATCAGTTTTGAATCCTGCTAAAGCTTTGATCAGCACCTCATACTGATAAAAAGTCTGTTGCACACGCCTGGGCCTTCGAAAGCCGAAAATACCCCACGTCATGCAGGTACTATCTACATATACACAGCTCATTGAAGCTGTTCCTTTGGCTTTGAATATAGAGATTCATTTCGTATTCCCATCTGCTATAATCAACAGACGAGAATATTGCGCCTCTTGATCCGGAGACAGATACTGTACAACAGACGGTCAGGTGGCGCGCACGTGCACTTCTGTTGCGAAATTGTGTGTATTATTATGTCTAACTATGTAAAGTGTACGAATTATGCGCTGGCCTTATGCTCCCAATAGTACTATCAGGAGGTCACGTGCTAAATGTTAACAACTTCTAGTTACCTCACGGTCACGGTCACCAACACACGAAGCGACGAACCCCACCTCATTACTTTTGGCGAAATCTTAAAAGTAACAGCATCAGCTCGTACGGCCAGACCCCATAAACATCATGGGGTTGTTCTTTAGTAGATTACGATGTGTAAGTGCGACCGCCGCCATCCCGCGATGGGCGTGCAATGGTCGGGTAACCAACTGTTCAGGAATGTAGGCTCGCGGCTTCCAGGAAGCCTACACTTAACGTTTTCCCGTTTGCTCTGTAAATGCAGAGACTCTCTGGATGTATCACAAGGGTTAAATACCAGGCTATTCCAAGTTACAAATCTCATGTCTATCTCAATTAATCGATTGCAAGAATCATAGCTGTCCATCTCTTCTATTTAATGGCTCGAAAGATTATAAGCTATTATCGTGTCCACATTCCTAAGCGGTAACGGCATAACGACAAATTCTAAAAACTTAGATCGAATAGCCTCGAATGCGGAATGCGTCGTCCGGGAGAATTTCTGTTTACCTGGCAAGAAGTTATATACTGCGGCTACGAACATGGCCTTCAAGATCTTAGGCAAATCACAAATCAAGAATCTCATCTATCAATTATACAATCATGCGTTGTTACTTCAAATATCTACTTTCGGCACTCTTTGTCGGAGCTCTAATTAGCCATGCGTCTTTAGTAGCAGGAGAGGCCGTTCCTGTGGAGAAGTCAGGAAGGTCAAGGCAAAGAAGAGCAACCTCAACGGCGGTGGCGGTATCAGGGCTTGATTCTCTTCAAACGTATGTATGCACCCCATGTAACTCTACAGTCAAACGCCAGACATCCGATAATTCATCGTCGACCGTCATCAATGTACCCACCGGTGATCTACAGGGACTCTACCAGGAAGTCCACTCGATTCTAACTCAGGTAAAAGCCGCAGCGGTAGACGCAGGGCTCACGACAAAACGATCCTGGTTGAGGTCTCTATGGCCACGTGATACTACAAGTTCAGCAACTTTAGAATTTAGCGGTTTAGATATTCTCAAAACGTATGTATGCCCCTCATGTTCTGCTAAAGTTAAGCGTGCGACCACGATCACGATCACTGTTGATGCGAGCGATCTTGCGGAGATCCTTGAATTGCTTGAGGAGATCATAGCCCAGCTACTGGTTCTATTAGAGGCTGCTGGGTTGACAGTACCTTCGACAGCCTCTACTAGCGCTATAGTTGCCAGTTCAACCATTGCAAGTGTAGGGAGCGAAGGCGTGGTGACCACCGTTGTATCAACAACGGCTGCGACAGTGCGCATCACTATAACAACAGCAACATCTGCTGCTACAGTAGCAGTATCTGTTATTACGGCTGTTGCATCTTCCTCAAGTGGAGAAGATGATGCTTGTGATGCAGAGTATACAACCGTCAAGAGGACAACAACAGTTGTCGCCACTGTAAGTAGCAGTGCCGGTGGTGGGGTCTTCTTGCAAAACCCGGCTACTACGAGTTCAGCAGCAGCAGCGGCTACTACAGCTGCTAACAGTACTGAATATGTTTTCGATTCCCAATCCTCAAAGAATGTTGCAGTGTACTTCGGGCAGACCGAGGCCACTGGCAACTCGAGCCTGGCAGCACAATGTGCCGATACCTCCATTGATATTGTAATCCTCGCCTTCGTTATCGCAAAGGATTACGAAGGAACTATATACCCAGAGGTGAACTTTGGCGCAGCCTGTGGGGGTCAAACCTCTGAAATGGAATCAAGTGCTCCCGGCCTGCTGTCTTGTCCTCTGCTTGCCGCCAATATTACTGAATGCCAAAACACATATGGGAAGCCAGTTCTGCTGAGTATTGGCGGAGCAGACAGTACGATCGCGTTCTCAAACGCAACCGACGCATCTGACTTTGCCAATATATTATGGGACCTGTTTGGCCCTACCGGAAACATTGACTCTGGCCTAAGACCTTTTGGGGATGTGGTCATTGATGGATTTGACATCGGTAAGTAGCCAGCTCGTAACATGTACAGATATACTTCTGAAGGTAGCAGCTAATACGCACCACAGATAACGAGGATGATGAGCCAGGTTACTACGACACATTTGCCTCTTCTCTTCGTACCAACTATGCCACTAATTCCAGCAAGAGCTACTACATCAGCTCTGCCCCGCAATGCCCATTTCCGGATGCCTCCGATCCACTGGCCATGCTAGTATTGTGTGATTTTGTCTTTGTACAATTCTACAACAATCCATCTTGTGAGATTGGGTCAACTGGTTTTGACGCCTCTATCACTCAATGGTCGACAGCCATGGCAAATAGCACCCTAAGCCCACCACCAAGGGTCTATCTTGGGGCGCCAGCATGGCCAGGCGCCGGAGCCACAGCTTATGCACAGATTGGCTCCGCAGAAGGGATGTACGCTGTTGCAAAGACGGCAGAAGAAATGGGGCTGAGCAACTTTGGAGGGGTCATGTTCTGGGATGGGTCAGAGGGATTGGAGAATATCGAAGACGGGAAGGATATTATAACATGGGCAAAGGAAGGCCTAGAAGCGTAAGGGGATGGCTTACAAGACAAATGACGAATGGTAAACTGGGATCCTAAGCGGCATTTACAAAAAATTTCATGGGCGACGGCGTTACGATTAGATGGATATGACTATGCATTACGTTTACGGATCGACGACTGGCGGCCTGAATCGAATACGAAATATATGAAAACGAATATCCAGAGCCTACATCGCAAGTCTACGTGCGGTTATGGATGGACACCAAAAAAATCACGGATTACGGATTACGGATTACGGGGCAAACGGAATAGGCCACGCCATACGAAAACGACTGTCTAGAGCTAATATCGCAAGTCTACGTGAAGTTCTAGATGGACACCAAAAATATTGGCGAGCATATCGATCGGATATCTGCTTCTTGAGCACACGCTTTTTTCCAAGACATTTCCCGCATACACACTCTTTCCTCGATACTCAATCCTTAACCGCCAATATCGCAAGTCTACGTGCGGCGCCCAAAAATACCACCAACTACACCAACCGAACTATACTTCTTGCACACAGGCTTTTGTTCAACCACTTCTTCCTAGAGCACACTCTTTTCCGAACTCGGACGTCTTCCTAAAGCACACTCTTTTTCGGACTTGGATCTCACCCAGCCTATATCGCAAGTCTCCATGCGGCTTAGAGCAGATACCAAAATCACGCTCATTACCATAGACACGGCGTTTTCTGATTCTTCGCGCCTTAGATTAGATATTTAGTTTGGCTGCTCTAATATTGCATGCCTACGTGGGAACTAGTGAGCAAGTAATGAACATACGATTGTGCCCGCCTCTTATATTCTCCTTGATTTGCAGTTATGATAAATCGTGAACAGTTTTAAAGACGTTTCTCGAGTAAATTTGAAATTCCACCGGCTCCATGACTCCACTCCATGCTCTTAGAGATTTTATAATCTTTAGCTTGTTATATAAGATGGGAGGCAGAACTGGAGGACCGCATAGTTGTTGCTGGCCGGCGTACAGTACTGTTGTTGAAAGTACAGTTGGTTGCTGGGCGTACTGTTGCTGGACGTAAATTTTTTCAATTAAATTTAAATGCTGATATATACCAAGTTATCGAATATTTTCATTTACCCATCATCATCACCCGCACACATCTCCCACAACATTCTCGCCACGCCTCTATGGATTCCAGCCTCCTCAACCTTCTTTGTCAGTACCGCTAGTTCCTCTCTATCCTGCGTATCCAAATGCCCCGCGCTCCTCGGTACCGCTCTCGCAAGGACCTCGAGACAAGCACAATAATGCTCAGCATTTGGCCAGCGGTCTGCGAAGATCGCCAAGACGGCCGTGCAGTCACGGCTCGCAACGTCTACCGGCCGAGACATGGATGCTCGGCGAGACCAGGTGATGTAGTAGATGGTAACACCGGCTTGGAATTGGGAAATCACAACGAGCCATGGCTGAGCTATCTGGCGTTTCTTTTGGAGAGCGCGAAATATGGTGCATGCATCACAGCTTGCTTTGAGGGCGACGTCGCTTACGGCTGTGTGGATGTTGGATTTGTTCGGACAGCAAAATAGGAGGCGGGAGAGCTGGCTGATCAGTTGGAGCCAGAGGGGACTTTGGTAGCCATCATTGTCCATTAAGCTTAATAAATTGGTCAGTGACAAACCACATCCCCAAATTTAAACTATTGAATGCTAGGATCATTCAGGTATTACGCTACACGTACCTATGGCTATAAATTTCGTCTGCTCGCGCCCAGTTGTCTACCTCCTGGCACATCCTTTCTTGCCATTCAGGAGTAGCATCATCCTTTAGCGAGACTGATTGTAACGTATGTAGGATATATGATTGCAAAACGCGAATTTTGCAGACATGTGCAAAGGTACTCAGGTTGGGAAGAGCCTGTATTTGTTCGCATGGAGGACAATCCGCAAGCCACGGCATTGAGTATGGCGGTTGTGGCTCATCTTGATATATCGGCGAAGATATATACATGTCTGACAGGCTTACAGGTACGTCAAGAACGCCACTTACAGCTCTATCGAGTCTACAATCAGAATTAGTAAGAAGGAAACTACCAATATGATAAGATTCTCACTTTACAACATGTGAAATAGATTATTTAATCACCGTTTAAGAAGTGGGTATTTTGGTTTCCCACAAGAGGAAAACAAAATGGCAAACCCTGCCAGAGAGGCCATAGGAGATGTTATAGCTGTATTTGCAATACAAATGTTCAAAATGAATCAGAAAGCTTACATGTATGCACAAGACCAGACCCTTATTTTCATCAAACTTTCTTCAGTTCCATAATTTACCAGTACGTGAAAACCGTGCAAACTAGCAAATCTAACAATTGCTCCTGTAATGTGGGTTATACGCGACGTACTTTCACTATGGAGGGCATGCATTGCAGAAAGTAGCATTGCTTGCATCCTAATAAGTGGTGTTGATCCCGAATCTGTGATAATGGTTTGTTCCGCCTGAGCTTGCGCTTTCAAATCTTGATGTTGATATCGAGGCGCGTTATCTGATTTTGACTGGATCAGAGATCCTATTGCAAAAATCTAAGCCCCATTAGTATAGCACGGCAAACACGTAATTGGAGTTGATACCATTTTGACAAAAAAAGCTGGCCAACCTCTGATGGAAGCATTTGCAGCCCCCGTCTTCCATTCCATAAACCAGTCTCCACAGTCCTTTACATTTAAAAATGGATATTGGGGATGTATTGCTTGAAAATATGTCCGGAAGAATGATGCTGCTGTGACAGTAGGTATTTGATCGGGCTGGGTGGTAAAATTGCTACGAGGATTGCTAGGCTCTGCTATCCTTAAGGATGGTGATACCGAGTGGTCAATGGCATCTCCAGAGCTGGAGTGAGAGAGACCTCTCAAATCCATAAAGGCATCTGTATCGCGCCACAAATCTGCTGTAATATCTTCCTGGAAAGGGTCATCTGCCAAATGATTTGTGTGTGCTATTTGCCACTGGAGCTGCCCGGCAGAGTGAGGTGATACCCCGTTTGGTTCAATACCTAGATATTGAGCTTGTACAGCATCGAGATGATCTGGAGCTGCGCCAGGATATTGCCGGTTCAAGGCCCGTTCTAACATTGCTGCATGTTGCTCTAGTGATTGCACATACCCCACTGGGTGTTGTTCATACACCTCTTGTATGACAGGTAGGCATTCTATTCACGGCAAGTCAGCTGATATGCCCTCCTTGGAAGGACCTCCGAAGCTCACCAACGCCAGCCGATCTACAATTTTGGCATATCGGCTCTTGGTAATCACAACGTTGCTTTCGACTTCTACATCTTCGGCACGCCTTCTTTCTCCGTCGAGGTGCACTTGCCGATTGCCGGTACCTGACCTCCGATGGACTTGGCATGTTGGTGTCACTCAAGCATGCTAGCCACGAGACTAATTTGCTTTTCGACTTGTGATTACTTCGGACCACGTGAGATGCTATAGTGCTTTCATATATCTTCAAAAGTTTGATGCGTGTGAGTATAGGTTGACACGTTCTTGTGTAGCCATAAAAGCCACCATCAAGGTCTCAAGAGTGGGGCGATAAGGAGGGCTTATCATCCTCATGATCGCGCATATTCCTAGGTAATAGTCACGTGGCATTTCAATCAACAAGCACTTGTATTGTATTCGAGGCTTCCTAATGATTAGATGGATATTGTTATTTAAAGATATTTAACAGTATATTTGTTCTTATTGAGAACGGAAAAGGGAAATAAAGGTGGAAGAGTGGGACAACAATAATTATGAGGGGAAAATGGGAGAGCATGCACTCCACCAAGGCACTACATCTTCAACTAAGATTTATTTTTGTACTACAAAAGTACATCAACACTAATACGTGCTCTAGGATATTAACGTCTAATAAGCATATTCTCCAGATCGAGCTGTGCACACAAGGACAGCAAAACTCCTTGGCTTCTAATTACTCTGTTCCTGCATCAGCTGGAATGAGTTAATATAACCCGGAGGAAAGGAGAAAATGCCGTCTTGCTGATGCAGAACCTTCTTAGCACTTGATCCGGGGACCCCCCATCCACCACCACCAGGTGTTTCCATGATCAATCTGTCTCCTCTACCAACAGTGAAGTCCTTTCTTCCACCAACATTAACTCGTCTTTCACCTTCCGGTGTTTTCTCGACAAGAGTATTAAGACCGCTTTTCCCTGGGCCGCCCCCAAACAAACCGAAAGGCCGATACACTCGTCTTTCAGTTAATACCGAGCAACTTAAGGGTCGCATGAACTCATATTCCCGCACAACTCCCATGCCTCCATTATACAATCCAACTCCTGCACTGCCCTCCCGGAGCGCGAACTGTCGGAGGATAACTGGCAGCCTCTTTTCGAGAACTTCAGGATCAGTAATGCCTATGTGAAGAAGTCAATAATACTTCAAATTTTCTTCGGAAAATGTTCTTACGGGTGTTTGTCATATGGACGTGAACCCCACTCGTTCCGTGCCAGCCATCTCCAGCACCGGATCCACCGCAAATGGTTTCACCGAAGCCTACTCCTGTACCTGCTTTCTTACCAGCGAATCCGAAAGAGAAAACATTACAGTCACCCTGGCTTGCAGCACATGCTTGGAATGCTTTGATCAGGACGTCAGTGATTCGTTGGCTTGTTATTGGGTTTCCAGCACACACAGCTGCAGTACCGCTTGGGTTGAGGATTGTACCAAAAGGGATAACGAATTCGAGGGGTATAAGACAACCCTCGTTTAGAGGTATATCTTCGTTGATCATGCATCGTAACATATACATAGATGCGGAACGAGTGATTGCGGGAGGCGCGTTGAAACAATGCAATCCCTCTAAACCTGTACCAGTGAAATCAAACTTGGCCGAACCATCTTCTCCGTTGATTGTTATGGTGACACATATTGGCGTTCCATCATCCAGATGATCTACGGCGGTCAATGGCCGACCTTTGAAACGCTTATAGGTACGTTTTAAGAATGATCTCACGGCCGTTGCAGCATTGTCCTTAATAGCGTTCATATAAAAATGTACCTTCTCGGCGCCACATTCTTCAATTAGTGCGTGTACTAGAGTAGCACCTTTATAGTTTGCAGCGATCTGAGCTTCAAGATCGTTCAAGTTGTCACTTAACCTCCTGGTTCCACTGCAGCCTGGAAATGACGCCGTATCTTCAAGAAGGACTTTGGAGATTTCTTTTTCATGGAAACGTCCATCTCGAACAAGGAACATAGACTTAATTTGCACTCCTTCCTCATACAATTTAGTGCTTCCAGCAGGCATGGATCCGGGAAGTATTCCGCCAATTTCTGAGTGGTGACCTCGTGAAGCTGTGTAGAAACTTATGTTCTCTCCCTTACCATCGAAGATTGGTGTGATGACAGTAATATCCGGTAGATGCGTGCCACCTGCTAGAGGACTATTTTTTGGTTAATTATCCATACGCAGGTAGATACTAGTATTACTTACTGGTTGGAAACGAGAACATCTCCGGGACGAAGATTATTAGCATGCAGCTTATGTTGGTATCGAACAGCATGCTCCATGCTCCCAAGATGCACTGGCACATGCGGCGCATTTGCAACTAAGCCACCATCTGGCCCAAAAAGAGCACAACTAAAATCAAGCCTTTCTTTAATATTGACTGACACACTCGTACGCTGTAGAGTTAATCCCATTTGCTCTGCAATTCCCATGAAACGATTAGACATGATAGAAAGTTCAACAGGATCTTGTACAATAGTAACAGGATCTTGTACAATAGTCCCCGAATAAGCAGCTGCCTTTGGAGCATGAGCTTCTGATTCAAGATCTATCACAACATGAGCCTCTAGGATTGTTGCAATAGTTCCTGGGTGGATCACAATCATCTGAGTCTCGTCGTGGATCATAGCAGGCCCTACGATGACGTCTCCAGGATTTCTATCCTTCAATAGAAATAGAGGTGCCTCTTCCCAGCCCCCTTCAAAGAAGACACGGAGGACCTCGGCTCCCGTAGTAACATCGATTGGGTTCGTAGTCAAAGAAGAAAGCTCGCCAGTGATCGTCTTCTTGTTCGAGGATACAACAACGTGATTGGCACGTCCTCGAACCCTAAGATTTTCAACTAATACCTCCCTATTAGGCAACATAAACGAAAATTCTCTTTGATGTTCTTTGATAAATGCAGCAGCAAAGTCACCGTCAGCTGGTTGGATAATCATGATAGTCGTGTCTGAACCAGAGTAGCGCAAGTTTGCATAGCGTTCGAACTCAATTTGTTCAGGAGTGAAGCCCTCCAACCCAAGATCCTCTATAACTTGGTCTTGGAGTTTATCGAGGCGTTCGAAAATCTCTATGATCGAGTCCTTGTAGATATGAGACATTGGTAAATGCCGTTCTTGCACGGTATCTGCCAGCGACATTCCGTATGCACTTAAAATAGACGCATGCTTGTGAACAAGGACTCTCTTTATCTTCAGACGTTCTGCAATTGCACAAGCATGCTGCCCACCAGCTCCCCCAAAACAAGCTAAATTGTGGTCAGCAGTGTTGAAACCCTTGGATTCTGTCAATTGTCGAATTGGCCTGCACATGCTCTCATTTGCTACATGTATGAAGCCCAAGGCAACTTCTTCGATAGATAGAGTATTTCCACCGGCCTTTTTTATGTCTGCATTGATCTGTTCTGTCAATTCCTCAAATGCTTTGCGTGATCCTGCGTAGTCCAGAGGCTCATTTTCATTTAGCCCGAAGATTTTAGGGAAGTGCTCAGCAGATAAACGACCAAGAACTAAGTTGGCGTCCGTAACACAAAGTGGTCCTCCCTTCCGGTAACAACGTGGGCCTGGGTGAGCGCCAGCACTCTGTGGTCCAGCGTTGAAAAGGCCATTCCGATAGGTCAGGATACTCCCACCACCAGCGGCAACAGTGTTTATCTCAAGTTGCGGAGATTGGATCGTCACTCCAGCAATAACGGTTTCCAAAGTATGAGTTAGGATACCAGCGTACCTTGTAACATCGGTTGAAGTCCCTCCCATATCGAATCCAATAACGGGAGTTTTAGTGGCTTCGTCGTAGCAAGTTCTGCTGAAGCCAACAACTCCCCCTGAAGAGCGTTAATGACCGATTTCCACATACAGTAACAAGACAGTTATCATACCTGCGGGGCCGCTCAGAATTGCTCGAAGTCCGTTAAATCGTTGCCAGCTTACTAGTCCTCCATCCGACTGCATAAATTCACAACGAGTACCCTTATTGTTGTTTTCTAATTTGCCGATGAATCCAGCACGGAAGCTGTCAATGTAATTTTTGACAACTGGCGTAAGATAGGCATTTGCTACTGCAGAATGGCCTCTAGAAATGGCTTTAATCATTGGCAATAGCTGTGATGAAAGAGATATTTGTGTAAACCCGATGCTCTCCGCAAGTCTCCCAATGGCCAACTCATGTCTGGGAAAGGTATATGAATGAAGGAGTATTACAGCTAATGACCGGATGCCCTGATCATACAACTTTTGTAGGCCTTCTCGAGTACTTGCGATATCTATCAAACGGTAAGTTTATAATCATTTTACTGGTCTTCTTTGAGGTACTCACTGAGTGGTTCAAGAATCCTAATCAACTCTCCGCCAATGCCTTTTACGACTTCGATATCATCAGTAATTGCTTCTAGCTCAGCTACTGATCTCGGAGCGGGATCTTCACTGAATTCCTCCTGGGTTACTCGCTCATCAATCTCTAAGACATCTTTAAATAACGGAGACGCTCTTCGAATGTTTAAATCAAATAGCTTCGGTCGGGTCTGATCTCCAATCCTCAGGAGATCTTTGAACCCATGCGTTACGATCAAAGCACAAGGTTCAGATGATCTCTCCAACAGAGCATTTGTTGCAACTGTCGTACCCATCTTAATAGATGCAATAGGAGTTGTATCTATAGGTTCTCCACGAGCCAACTTCTCCCCAGTTGCAAACTCCAGGATTCTCCTAATTCCCTCCTAACTAAACTTTAATAGCAAGTCAAACTAACAGTCCGCAAGTGACTTACAGTTGGAGCATCACCGTAATTTGACGGATCAACACTTAGAAGCTTCACCACAATGTCATCCTTTCCAGGAATGTTAGTACCGATGCAATCCGTGAAAGTTCCTCCTCGATCAATAGCAATCTGGATGCCTGCCGACGCAGCTTCGGGAGGTGGAGTTCCTACGAAAGGCATATCAAATAACAATCTGGTTGAGGCGTAGGAAAATAACCACTCAAGATATATAATTGCTATGTTCGCTCATAAACTACGAAGAATGCCGAGTCATTCATACTACTCATGCCGCGATGACGTAGAAGCTGCTTCCCCGATTTAATCGATGTGCCTGTCTAAAGTCGTGGGGCATGCTACGATAGCAGCTATGAGGAACTCCGAAATATGGGACCTGTCGGGAATACCCAGTAGGATAAGTTGGGCATTCTTGTGACTGCAGATGCCGTTCCCTCGGCGGATGATGATCCAAGTCCGAGAGGCCAGCTGTATCGGAGTCGTGGGCCGACAAGGTGTAGATAACACTAGCGAGTCAGTTGCAATTGCTGACGGGTCCTTAAAGGCCCTCACAGGGTTCCCTAGAGCGCCATTACAACTATCAATGCAACTGATGGTCTAACAGCAACGACAATGGAGTCTCAACAGTAAGTTTTTTAGAGTCATGCTCTCAGAAGCTTGCGCATAGGAGCTATAAGAATCAAGGTCATTTACTACTAAGGTCAAGTGTTTTGATTATTTCCATTAAGTGTCACTTGACACGCCCTCTCTTCTATCTTTTAATGTCTATCTAAATCGCTCATAAAGTTTTACAATCTTGCCTGTAAATCTACTTCCTCTTCTATCACCTTCTCCTCCATGCCCTCTATCTTAACAACTACGTCCTCCAAAAAGAACTTCACCATCACCTGTGCGGCCCATACACTGTCATCATCTTTCTCGATCTCTTCCAACACCTTCTCGATAAACTCTTGCTCCCAGATCGGCCTCCCGAACACTTTAACCGTCTCGGCAGTCACAAAACGATCAAACTCCGCATGGCCCTGATACGTCAACACCCTTCCTGGTTGATAGATCCCCTGGAGAGAACAGTGCTCGCTACGACCGATAGAGCTGAAACCTTCGGGTATCACAGGGAGCACAACATGGTCAGCGTGCACAAATTGCATCCTCAGTTGGTCTGGGGAGTCCGGATTAGATGACACGGGACCAAAATGTGAGAGAAATGATGGGGTCAAAGTGATTGAGTGGACGCCGAGTTCCCAGCCTGAGGGGTCACGTGAAACAACTGATTGCCCAGGACGAGAGAAGAGAGAATGGGCGACGATTTGATGGCCGAAACATGCACCAAATATTTTAATGTGTGCATGTGTGGCGTAAATATCTAGGGTACTATCAGCGAGATATTCCAAAAGCAAGAGTTTGGCTAAAGGAACTAGAGATTTACTCTGTATAAATTGCGAGAGGTTGATGATCCAAGGAGCAGTTTCGTACGCTGACGCGGCTTCCTCAAAGTCAGCAAAGCAACACCGTCATGTTCTTTCTTAATCGATTCTCACCCGAGCCTCCTACAATAATCGCATCCAAATTCTCCAGTTCCTTATCTGAAGGTAGTTCCTGAAGCACGGAATCATAATGACTAAACGTAAACTCTACATCTGCGAGATCTGGCGATGCCGCGGCACCATCCTTGATCAATGTCGAGAAGATATCACTGTACCGCCCACGCACAGCATGGATGTTTGGGACAGGCGTGTCGGCATTCAGGATCGCGATGCGGAGATGGGAAGCCATAACAGGCGTCCCTGAGAAGCAGAAGAGAGGACCGATAAGAACGAGAGATACAAATGATGCCCTTTTGAGGCTATCATCTATCTAAAAACGACAGCAGGTATCGAAAATCACGAATAATTGACACAAAAGGGCTTCATGCTCTATGAAAATATGTTTAGATATCAAAACTCTTATGACTCAACCCGTGATAGGCTTACCTTATTTCCTTATCTCACAGTTTCGGAGTTAGCAATTTTGTGTGGATCTGGCATATCTAAGC
Organism: Aotearoamyces nothofagi; assembly: GCA_015345905.1. NCBI lineage: Eukaryota > Fungi > Ascomycota > Leotiomycetes > Leotiales > Tympanidaceae > Aotearoamyces > Aotearoamyces nothofagi. Next base: position 419,820 of record JADDTR010000006.1, on the reverse strand, counting down.
ACGGACCCACGGCGGCAGTTTGCCGCATCAATATCAACGACGACATGCATCGGGCTTGTCACCGAAGCGCGCGATACTCTCTGAACTCCCTTGATTTTTATATCTTTAGAGCAGGGTCTGGTTCTAAGATAGGCCAGAGTTGGGTTTCTAGGCTATCGGACAAGATTCACTGGGTTTTCAGGGTAAGTACTGTACCTAACTTGGGGTTGAGGGCCGACGGCGAGCGACAGTAAAGGTGTGGAAGTGGCCGAGGGCCATTATTGATGGTTACCTTATTCTGGTGGATGTGGAAATGTAGAAAGGCTAGCCTTGTTAGCCTTGTCGATATACATCTATTTGTCTTCGCATTGCCTATAGGGGTTGCTTCATCCGCATCGATCCAGTTCAAAGGTATGCGATATCATAATCAGCCCGTATCGAAGAGTAGGATATAATATAAGGAACGCTATAAAGGTATCTAATTCTTCAGGACCTCTATCCACCACCCGCCACGTGTCTGAGAGTCAAAAATCATTCGCTTCGATTTGACGCGCCAGTTCATATTCACTTCCGAAACCTTCACACCGAAGGTACATAATACCAAATAAGCCAAAAGACCCTCAACAGCCGAGTGGTCGAGTGGACAGAATCTCGCCTAGCGATTTATTTGAATATTCCCACCGGCTGTGCAGCGGGGTCGAGCTTGCCGGGTGATCACCAGATTACCTAGCATCGCAACATCCCGTATGCATACACCGGAAAAAGTAAACCGAACCGGGGCGGCGGCCGCCCTTCGCCCCGGTTGAGTTTCTTTCCTTCAGTTGTTGCCCTTTGGTACAGACTGGTGGATTTCTTTTGCCATTTTGTTCTTCTTTTTATTCTTATTTATTATTTCACTCCACAAGGCCGCAAGTCCATTTTTTGCTTTTTGCTCGGCTATCTAGATCTTAGGCGTAATATAGACCCCTATTCCTAGTCGGGTTACCATACATATCTAAAATGGATATTCTGCTTGTCCGTTAGATCCCTGAAATCCGTATCCTCGTGAATTCTGGCTCCTGCTGCCTCGTCTAGACGATCGCGTCTTCGATTCTCCCAGGCACAATATCCACAGTATGCAGTGACGGTAAAGATTGACAAGGCGTAAGATGCTAGAATAGCGCCCATACCGAGCACGTAGAGAGGTGCCTGGTCTGCCTTAAAAAATTGAGGAGCGATGATGTTGGATACGCAATACGAGATAAAAATGAGTGCATTTGTTGTAACCTTTTTCGTGTGCCCGCTATTGAAGAGGTTAACCGTTATACCGTTTTTGCTTCGAGGGATCAGTACTTACGCTGTGTTTGCAGTATTCATACTCAATGCTACGATATATGGACCGAGATAGAAGTATGACATGTAGAGAGCAGCAAGACGTCCATAGAGGTTATCCAAAGGCAGAGTGTACAGGAAAATAGCTGCTATCATGCCTACTATGCATCCCATAATTATGACCACACCACGGGCGTGGTGTCTTGGGAGATATTTTGCAAGAAGGAAGACACCTCCATTGCACATGTAACTTGAAACGGTTTGAATGATACCAGTTGGCATTGTGAGGAGGGTTGACCGTTGTGCAGTATAGCCCAGACCGTTGATGATGAGTGGTGCGAAGTTCGTAAGTCCTCCATTAGGTATACTGATCCAGATATTGAAGAGAAACATCATCCAAGTCTTTGGATCTAGGAAGGCCTCAATCATCTGTTCCCTCTTGAAAGTTTTATTCTCAATGCCAGTCTGATCAGCTCTGACTCTGTCGACTGCAATTGCCTTCTCGCGCTCCGTGATGAATTTTGCTTTAACGGGATTGTCAGGAAGGAAGATTCCAACAACGAGTGCCCAAGCAATAGTCATCATGCCGGTAATCCAGAAGAACCATCGCCAACTGCCAGTACCGGAAATGAAACCAATGCCGTAGCCAATAGGACCTGTGAAGAGAACGGAGAGACCAGTGTACATCAGTCCCGCCCTGAGAGGTTGTTCCCGTCGGGAGTACCACATTCCCATTATCAATAAGTTACCCGGGACAATAGGAGCTTCAAGAACACCTAGCAAAACACGTAGAGCAATTAGAGTCTCAAAGTTACGAGCAAATCCCGTGCCGATTAGGATGAGACCCCAAACAAACTGTGCTCCACACATCGTCTTTGCTATTGGCAATCTTTGTAGGATGCTAGCAGAAGGTAGACACCAGACTAGATATCCAAAGTAAAATGCGGATCCAACCCAGGAGTATCTGTCTCCTGTGAGACCAGTAGAAGTTTTCAAGCCGTAAAGAGCAGCTGTAGCGGTGGTGACTTTGTCCATTGCACCCAAGGTTACATTAAACCAAAGAATCGGTACGAGTCGCAGGTCTAACTTCCATCGAAGTCGGGTTTCCTCCTTTCTCGTGTAGGCATTTTCGCCCTCGAGACGATCAGCATATGCAGCCGCAATATCACCGCCATCATCGATATTTACGGCTTTTCCGGTTTTGACGATTGAGGATGTTGTCGCTAATGAGATGTCTTGTTCCTTTTTATCCAAAGACATGTTGACAATTCTCAGGGACGAATCACAGACGCGAAATGATTTAATTGTGTTGTATGGGAAATTATATTCAGGTGCTATTCGTTAAAAGTTGGAGAATGTAGTCTGACTTTGTATCACGCTGCACAAACGACAAGTCAAGAACTACATAGGCCACATCTCTCCCTAACTAGGTCTTCGGGCTTGGCTTATCCAGAGCCAGAAGGAGATGTACTTGATAGAGTGGGTACGTAGTTCGTTGTTATCAACGGGCAAGTACACAATAATAAATGTTGCCAATAAGAATCATTACTTGCCTACCTTCTACAATAGACTTAGAGATGGCTAGGTACTCGCTGCACGACTCCGAGATAATGCTGCATGTTGCACATCTTCGGCGAAGTAGCCCGACGGCGTTGATTTCCACGACAGGCCCTGCTTATCAGCCATTTTATTACTAGCGCCATCCGGGGCGGTACGTGAACCGCCCCGTCTCCATGCTTTTGTCTCACGGACATCTACATCACTTGTCATTTGTTAGGCTTAGACTCCATAGGAATAAGTATGGTAGCCATCGGACTTCAGTACCGCAGGGCCTGAGTCCGACTGCGTCTCCGGACGATAGCACTGCTCTCAGTAATGCTCAACTCCAATGCATCCTTCTCCACAATGCGTAGGTACGGACCCAATTGTCGGTCCAAGCTTTGTCGATATCTTTCAGCACAACTCCGGAGTATCAGAGGTCCTATTCCGTTGTGCTGTTATAAAGCCTTTTCCCAGTCTCTAGGTAGGTCTCTATATCATTTTGAGCTCGTGTAGGTGTTACTTTTCGCCAGTCCTCTGATACTCAGTACCATAAAGTATGCCACGCATCCAGCAGTCAGTAGACGAAGAGCAGGCTGCTTTTGATGCTACTGTATTAGAAATCGAAGCATGGTGGAAAACTCCAAAACAAAAACATATTCAACGGTACGAAGACGTAACACTATACTCTACCAGTCTCGGTATTGACATCTGTCGGTCTACAGGCCATATTCTGCAGCAAGAATTGCATCCCTACGATCAACCCTCGCTTCAAAGTACGCTTCTAGTACCCAGGCTATAAAGCTCTGGGACCAACTTAACAAGCACCGTGTCAATGGCACAGCTGAGTTGACCTTTGGTGTGACCGATCCGGTTATCGCCTCTCAAATGGCCAAATATCAAGAATCTTTATACGTCTCGGGCGCACTCTGCGGTCTCTCGGAAGTTCAAGAAGCAGGAATGGACCACGCCGATTACCCTTGGGATACTGTGCCAAAGGTCGTCGACAAAATCTTCAGATCACAACAATGGCACGACCAGAGACAGCATCAATTCCGGATGTTACATCCCAAAGAAAAGCGTGCGGAGCTTGAAAACTGGGATTACCTAACCCCTATTGTTGCAGATGGAGATATGGGCTTTGGTGGTCTTACCTCTACAATTAAGATGACAAAGGCCTTTGTCGAGGCAGGTGTGGCCATGTTCCATTTAGATGATCTAGCTTCTGGTAAGAAGAAGTTTACGATTGGCCAAGGACGGACAATTGTTCCTTTTGGTGAGTATTTGGACCGTCTGACTGCTGCACGACTGCAAATCGATATTATGGGGTGATTGCTCCGATTCTCATAATAAACATATTATTCTAATTCGAAGTAGTACCGAAACCCTGATTCTCTGCCGCTGTGATGTTGACCACTCCGAATTCATCACTGATGTGATTGATCCTCGTGACCACGAATTTGTGCAAGGCGCCACAGTTCCAATAAAGAGTCTTATAAACACTCTGAAAGAAGCTTCTGAAGCCGGTGGCGTCTCTCTACTTGCAGTGCGCAAGCAATGGATCGAGGATTCCGGTCTCTCGACCTTTGATGAAGCCGTAAAGAAAGTGGCATCGGAATCCGAATACTCAGCCTACATCTCCAAGCTCGGTACCGGCGTTGTATCCCTCAAGACCAGGCGAGAAATAGCAACAGACACCGTCTCCAAATCGGTCTTCTTCGACTGGGACCTCTCTCGCTCTCGCGAGGGCCAGTACTTTTACAAATCCGTCGTCAAAGCTATCGTAGAGCGTGCAATTGCAGCCGCGCCCCTCGGCGACGTCACATGGGCACGCATGGACCTGCCGAACTGGAAAGACATCTCGTCATTCCACGAACAGGTCCGCGCCGTCTACCCCGATCGTATCTTCGCCTTCGGCTACACCGGCGACTACGATTACGCAAAAGCCGGTTTCACGCCCGACGCCATCAAATTGCTGCCATCAGACCTTGCCAAGCTAGGCGTAGTGTGGCAGGTCCAGCCAATCTGGTGTCTCCAGGGCCTCAACTACCATGCCGAGAAGTTTTCGAAGCTCTGGGCCGAGAGGGGTATTGAAGGTTATATCGCAGAAGTGCAGACGCCTGCGCTGATGACGGTGCCGCTGACAGATGGCTTTGAGAAGGCGAGTTACTGCGGCAGTTATCTGGCGGATGCCTTCTTCGATACCATTGCTGTGCGAGATTACGGCGAGGGGCCTGCTGCGGAGGTTTCTGTGAAAAGGATCCGGTGAAGAGTTTGGAAGGGCCGGGATGCTGTTAACTGATGTATAATAAAGCCCGTATTCTATATAAATGAAAGGGACTAGTATCATCTAATGGCTTCCGTATAACATCTAAGAAATCAGTAGGTATAACAGGATCTATCACCAGCCTAGTTCACAGAAACCTAGTCACCGCAAAAGCATGCATTTCTAGAAACTCAGAGTCGACATCCGCTACCAGCAGGCGTTTCATAAACCTACCAAGCCCTAAATTACAACCCGGCATTTTGAAGTTCTCGCCACCGCCAGTCTCATCGTCAAGCGTCTCCTCATCACCGCCCCCTTCCTATTTCAAAAGATGGCAAAGGACCGCGTAGCGTTTCCCAAATATTTTGCTCTTGCCAGGAAGATCAGCTAGCCACTTATCCAGACCACTGGTTGTATCAGTCACTTCTTCTCCCTCTATGGGCCTGTGGGCAATAGCTATATAATGGGGCATCAGATTAGTGAGCTGTGAAGAAGGAAAATGAACTTATAATTAACTAAATCAAGAGTATAGTGTGATAGTCATAAACCTCTGAAGGCACTAATTGTGGTTGCTGAACGTACTAATTACTGTTTGGAGAGTATAGCAGACAGGTCAACCAATGGACAGTACAGTTGTAAGTTCCGCTAGGGAGTGGAAGCTACCCTTAGCTACGACTCTTTAGAGGTAGCAGTAATGGGTCTCATAGGCAGGGGATCCGTAGCAGGTGACATATACCCTTCATTCCATCATTAAGTCATCATACGTTGAGTAATTGTAGAGTGAAGAATAATCTTAGAGACACGCAAATGTTTATAATACGCCCATATCCACTCATACTCGACCACCAGGGCAGGGCGCATCATATAATGAAGCAACATAAAAAAATGATTTATGCAGTCATATATGTAATGCACTAAAGCATCGTCGACTCAACACTCCTACGTGCTCCAGTTACGTTGCAGCCAGTCTCTGAAACCCGTTGGCTGGATGTTGACGAGCTGATTCAGCGTCGGTTCTGAGAAATCGTAGTAGCGGTTTGCAGTAGCGATCATTGCTTGTAGTTTCAGAGCTCTCGGGTGATTCTGATAGTTCAGTGCGTATTGGAGGTGTTGTGTCAACTCTGCTAAATTGTAGACGACGATCTGGAAATCGGCTGTGTTGAGAAGGATTAGCATCCCAGTGACAATTAAAAAGACGTGAGACGAAGGAAAAAACAAAGAAAAGGAAACGAGAAGCAGCAAAGGATTTCAAGGGTACAGACTTCCTTTGACAGCTTCAGCATCTTCAATAATTTGCGTAACAGTCTTCCGTTCTCCGCTGATCCTATATTCAGGAGGCCAGTTCGTGATACCCAGATCAAGAGCTGCAACGAGAAAGCGTGCAACATCGCTCATAGAGGTCATGCAGAGCCGTACAGGCTGGTTAGTGGCAGTGAATTCAATGACTTCGGCAGTATTATGTTCAATATCCAGCAAGTAAGCACCCTGATGTTCTAGTCCAGATCCGATGCCAACGCCCTTAGAAGCAAGTCCACCAGGAGCGAAGCGTTCATAAAAGATGCCACATGTAAAGGTAGTGAACTGCATCGGGCGACGGGTTGTACTACGTGTGCATTCTCGTAGCAGATCAAGTGATGCCGCTCGGCCTCGATCAAGTGGGTCGTTGCTTGATCTCCTTGTCGGGGGGCCTTCAAACTCTGCAGGTACGAACCGGCGTACTCTAGAGCGAGAAGCAGCATCGATGAGGTTGAGCTGAGGAACTCCTGAGACGGTGGAGATGACAAGATCTGTGTCTTGAAGGGCGTACTGGAGATCTCCTTGGTCATTATAGTTGACCAACACGACCTGATAACCAGCGTTTGTGAGGAGCGGCTTTGGCTGTTGCATAGTTAGCGCACCTCGTGAGCCAAGCAAGCAAACTGGTAATGCCGGATATCAAGACTTACTGCCCTTGAAAGTATTATAAAGCGATGAGCAGTCTTGTTAATGAAGTGAGCGAAATGCTGTGCAAGTCCACCAGATCCTGCTATGACAATCCTCATCATTTTCTCTGCCGATAGCTAGACTGCTAGATTTTACAATATTTGGTATTTCTCTACGTTGAGGTTCCTCCTTCTTTACTTTATTGCCACCGTTGTTTGGAGCCGTAATACCCTGTATTCTACGCCACTCCACACGTGGATATTCTCACGTTGCACTATAAACGTCTTCAGCGAATAAACAGAGCAAGCGGTGATTTCAACTTTAGGCATTCTCTGACTCAATTTAGGTCCGTGACAAAAAGTGTTTGAGCAATCGTCCTGATTTTAGGAAAGAACAAGCGGTCAAATGATCTGCTAAACACGGCAGTAGCAAATGCTGTAATCACGCAAGACACTCGAGACTATCAGAACTCGAATCCTAGCGAGCAATATCTCCCACGAATAACAGTTTGAATCTAAGCAAAACTTGAGTAGAGAAATGCTATTTGAGGGCTAGGATTAGCATTTGCCGTATCTGCCTTGAGGCTCTCGGGATAGTGTGTAGCATAGTTATCGGGTTCACCGATGAGTTCAGGAGGTTTGTCATCACAGAAGCCGGCTAGGAACCCTGCCCAACGGGTAATAGAGGGCATTCCGGATGTGATTCGTTAGGAACGGTTTGTTGTACCGGTTGATCTCCCATTCGGGGTCACCGGTAGGTAGTATTAGAGGTCCACAGGATGGGTCTGGTGAAGGTGTGGGCACTAGAAGATGCTGGCTGCACTGGGATTGTTTGACACGGATGGGTCTGCGAAGCTGTACCCACTCGTCAGCCGTGATCATGTGTTCTATGCCCGTCTGCAAAGCAGCAGTTATAACCGCGTCGAAAAGCTCGAATGTAGACACCAAATCTGGCAACAATGTTCCTCCGTGTCTGCCATTCTAACGCTTGAAATAATGTTCTTTGCATGCAGTCTTATGGAACGATGATGCGACCTTGCGTATAAGGGACGCTTGCGCGGCAATTATGGTGTGCATACCATTTGGGCGGTGCATACTCACCGTCGAGGATGCCTAGGGCTGTGAAAGTTAGTTGATTGTAGCCCTATGACTAGTTTAAACATATGCAATCCTTGCTTGGGGTACGCTTGCATGACATGGTAAGTTGTAGGGGCCATTGAGGCTGGCCCCCAATATCCAGGTTTTGCACTCTGCCATACCTGGAAGCTGTCGGGATAGGAAGGTTGCATCGGAAGTCCTATTTCCACGCAACAATACGTGAACAATGGAAGATTGTCGAACCCACCCAGTGATCCTCGACTTGTAATAAACTGCTTAGTCCGGCTCTTTTACCCAGGTAGAGTCAACAAAGCGCTCTCCCCGAGAGAGGCTGGAGAGAACATGCAGCGATTAGGCTGCCAGAGCGAAAGGACCCTCCGATTCACTCGTATACTTGTCCAATGATGAAAAGGACGAGAATACTGTATGTGCAGTCGGCGTGGGCAGCGATGAGGCTGAGAAACGATGGTGTGCTCCCTCGGACAAACAGTGGAAAGGAAGAAGCCCCACGGTAGGGCTGAATCGCTCAGAAGGGTCAGGTGCACACATGGGAGCCTAGCTTCAAACCAGGCTACCAAGGCACTGGTTGTGGTCGAACAGAGGCACGTCTGATCTTTGGCCCCATGTTCAAGGAGAACACCGGCCGGTTCGTTGAGGTTTGATCCTGCCATTTGCGGCAATATAGAATAGGCTATACATATTGCCTCGTCATACATACTAAACATGTCTATGAGCCGCGTTACTGAAGAATCAGAAGGGTCTTTGTCATCTTCGCATGGCCATGTGTTTTCCGACTGGTCGAGCCGACGTCCTGCAGAATACTCGGGTGGGACGCGATACTGATGCTGGTACTAATGCTGATGCAAATGCAGTCTTAATGGCTATTCCAGGTGCGAGATTTAGCGGTTTAATCCCGGGCCAGCAGCACTGCAACTGCACGTCAGATCTCAAGATAGGTGGCTCCGATGTGATATCAACCGCTGGCCAATGCCGCCAGTCGTCATTTTGCATATGACGCGCACGGGGAGTAGGCAGATATGAGAGGTAGTCATATATCGGTCATCTACCATTTGCTGTTGGCCAGCTGGAAATCGTCTTACATCTCGACTGCATAGTCGGGCCCAGGCTGTCCGACTGCGCAAGGTAGCCAGTCCATCAAGCCAAACAACGCCTATCTAGGCAGCAGGCATCCTTAAGGTACATCACTCTAATCACGTGATATCAATACATATATATGTATATCCCCTAGCAAAGAACAGGGGTTCTGCCTCAGGGCTCGGTCTCTCCGGCAGCCATAATCAAAAGCCAAGTCTTCGCAATTCGCGATTGCGATGCAGAAAGACGGTCGACGCCCACCCGGCCGATTGTGCTCTTTTACTCGATGGGATTACGATAAGCGTCACATGCCGGTCTAGCGTGGGTGGGCTAAATATGGGGGCCCTGTGGGGTTTTGATGTCACGTGAGGATTGCAAAAGATAATTACTGTGGGACGGCATATTACGGCCTATTGGCGCTGAAAGAAATAAACCTGCACGAGTTTCTATCTCGTATCACGTCAATGCCGGCCAGCCTTATCGCTGGATCGCCAGCTAGGATAGTTACCCTTACAATCAAGTAAGCCAAACAGTGCAGGGACTGCCGTCTGTGCAAGAAATATCCGGAATAGGCTAATTTGACCCCAAAACTAAATTCTATATACTGCGTATGCAAGAGAATATATATCTCGAAGCCGTGCAGTTATTTAATCAATCGAATTATCTATTATAAGCCAGAAACGGCCACTTTTTGTGGGCTTTGAAAAAACGGGCCCGGAGATGTCCCTTTGCAGTCTTAGTATTCCGCACCTGCCCGCGAAGTCCAAGGCACGTGCCGGTGCCTTCCTGACTTATAAGGGTCCTACACTGGCTATTACATACGTGCACTGAAGTGGCCCTCGTCCTAGCCAATGGCAGGCCTTGAATGCGTCTCATTATGCACGCCACGGCGCGTGCCAATGGTGGCTTTTGCCGTCCCGCCGAGTTGTGCAACCAGCCGACTACAATATGGCTTTATGAACTCTTTCGCATTTTACGGGACGCTATCAAGCTTCTAGGCTCGTTGCGGTAAGGAATCGAGCTCTTAAAGCCCGTTCCAGTACGGTATTAAGCTCTTGAGGCCCGTCAAGGTCTTTCTTGTCCCTAGCTGCAGTACCTCTTCAAGGACATTATCATCCCTATCTGGACGCCATCGGGCCCGTTGTCGGTTTAGGCACTTGTTCCTGGCCCTTCCGGTGTCCGTCTCGTGCCTTTTCACCTGCTGCGCGTGAGAGGACCGCCTCCAGACTAAGGTGCCTTGGTGCCTTGGGTATCGAAGATAAGAGATCGCGTCCATGGCCCCATTGCTAGACCGGAGACCGTGCTGATCGCGTGGTGGGATCCCAGATGTGGGCACGCTTTCGACGAATTCTTCCATCCTACCGTATATATATCCCTTCACATCCCCTCTCCGTGTCGTTTTGTATGGTCTTATACCTACCTCTTCCATAACATACCTTGCCAAAACTATAGCTGTATCCTCCTTGTTATATATCCGTTGCGTCTCCACTTCCCATTCTTCGTGTTGTTGCACCGGTGATGCACTACCTTGCCCGACTTGCTTCCGTCCGTTGATTTGGGCGACTCTACACGTCGTCCCAAGCTTGTCGTTCGGCTGCTCTTGGCATCAATTACCTTACACGTAAGAGCCCGAGATATAGTCCTGCAAGAGGATTATCAAAATAACCCTCTCAGTATCTGCCGTCGCCATGAAGACCAGCAGATTTGCCAAAGGCCGTCGCTTCCTGGACAGGATTGCTGTCGACGCAGAACCGGGCCTAGCCACGGCTCAGTTGATGCTGACGAATGAGGATCTAAAGCCTGGTATGACCTTCGTGAGAGGGCGTTGCATTGTTGAATCCCAGACTAAATCTAAGTACAGTCGAGCCTGCCCGTCGCCAATGGAGTTCCTGGAACTTCGTCGGTTTCTGGATTGCAGATTCGTTCAATATCGTAAGCTGGACAGTTTACTTTAATGTTCAATGGCTTTGATAGAGATTTCAATCTCTAACGAAGTGCTTTACTTTTGATTTTCAATTTTCAATTCTGTCTCGCCAGAAGTTTCGGCTCGTTTCTTGGCTATGCTGGTCACGTGCTAAAAGATCCTCTTTGCAGAATACATGGATGATATCTAGCACCAATGTGGTTGCTGGCATGTCGTGGTGGCAGGCATGGCTATGTGTATGGATCGGATATAGTATTGCCGGAGCCTTCATCTGCCTGACTGGTCGGATCGGAGCTACATATCACATCGGATTTCCTGTCACTAGCCGTGCATCGTTCGGTATATGGGGATCTCTGTGGCCTGTCTTCAATAGAGCAGCGATGGCTTGCGTATGGTATGGAGTCCAAGCTTGGCTTGGTGGCGAATGTATCACCCTCATGATCAGCGCCATCTGGCCCTCCTACCAGACACTCCATAACGGCCTACCCGCAAGCTCTGGAACCACGACTCGTGATTTCATATCATTCTTCATCTTCTCTCTCCTTTCTCTGCCTGCGATTTGGCCACATGTGCACCAAATCAGGCATCTCTTTACTGTCAAAGCATACGTTGTACCACCAGCTGGAATTGCTTTCTTCATCTGGGCTCTCGTTCGAGCTCACGGTATTGGCCCCGTTGCCCGCGAGCCGAACACCATTTACGGTAGCACTTTAGGATGGGCAATAGTTAAAGGCATCATGTCGGCAATTGCTAACTTTGCCACTCTTGTTGTCAATGGTAACTACTCCTGAGAACCAGCACAGAAGTTCCCCAGTAATTGACTCCTTCAGATCCCGACTTCTCTCGTTTCGCTCGGAAACCCAGAGATGCTCTATGGTCCCAGCTCTTGGCCGTTCCCATTGGCTTTGCATTTACTTCCTTTATCGGGATAATGGTTTCTTCCGCCTCCGTTGTCATCTTCGGTGGCGACCCAATCTGGAACCCTCTCACCCTCTTAACTTCGTTTCTAGATGAAGGAACCGCCGGCAACCGCGCCGGCGTATTCTTTATCTCTTTCGCATTTGCTTTGGCGCAGCTCGGTACCAATATCGCCGCAAACTCTGTGTCTGCCGTAAGTCTCCTTTCAGCATTTCTACTTTCCAAAACTCCCCCGCTAAAACCCTCCAGGGAACAGACATGACCGCTCTTTTCCCACGCTACATCAACATCCGCCGTGGTGGATACGTCTGTGCCGTGGTCGGTTTTGCCATGTGTCCCTGGAAGATCGTCGCCTCTTCCAACAACTTTCAAACCTATCTCTCGGCCTACGCCGTCTTCCTTTCGTCAATCGCCGGTGTCATGATCTGCGACTACTACATCGTTCGCCGCGGTTACCTTCAAATCAAGGACCTCTACTCGGCCCGCAAAGCATCTCCCTATTACTACACTTTCGGCTTTAACTGGCGTGGCTATGCCGCTTATATAGCCGGCATCTTAGTCAACATTGTCGGCTTCGTCGGCGCAGTCACCGAGCCTACAGGCGGAAAAGCAGTCCCGATGGGCGCACAGTATATTTATAAACTAAACTACTTCTGTGGCTTTATCGTCTCCGCGGCCGGTTATTGGATTCTTTGCAAGATCTCGCCCGTCCCGGCGACCAGTGACAAGTGGCTGGAGGTTGGAGATACGATTGATGATCCGACACTGGTGTATGATGATGAAGAATATGTCGTACAGAAGGTTCAGAATGTTAGTGTCTTGCCTGCAGAAGCAGAGGCGAAGGACATTGTCTAAGAGCTTCTCATACACGAGAGCCTTGTATTAACGAATTATGGAAAAAAAAAAAAATATGGGCATAGGTTGTAATATTATCAGGAGCATTTCAAGAACACACTCTATTCATTTAGCTATTTTAGACAGGGGAGAGGGGCTTGGACAGCCAACAAAAACATTCATAGAGATCCTTTAGAAACTGCTACTCAAAATATTACAATCATGCCAGGGAACACAAGCTATTTCTGAGATATTATTCGTTTGAAGAATTGAATGTATTATATCTAATCTATATTCTCAATGCTCCCCGCCAGTTAACTACCCGGGAGTCACGTGATGAATGTTAACATTATTTGATACTAGTCTGTCTAAGATGACATGTAGCTATAGGCTTTAAAGCTCTTCCCAAAAAGACAAAAAAGACGCCTCGAGCCATTATTCCCTCATGAGCTCGTGATGCACCGCCAGAGCGTGTCTCGTGGTATAAATTAAACTCGTATACACCCGCCATTGGCTAAAAAGGGGATGGACGAACAGAAGAAGAAGAAGGCAAATCAGAGAAGTTATATCTGTGTTCGTACATGGGATGGATATTTGTAGAAAGATATTATTGGGGCATGCGGAGTCGTAGACGCCGCGGTGACAGCCGAGGGATGTTTGTTGCGAGGTTTTCCAGAGCGGGAAGCTTTGATAGAAAAAGCTTATAGGAAATAAGTCATGAGGAGGCCGATGGCGGCGAGACTAAAGCCGGCTGAATTGGCGGCGGCGGCGGCAGTGAAGGATGCGGGGACGCTGGTGGTGGGTGAGGCTGTTGGTCCTATGGGGGTGGCTGTTGCTGAACTTTGGCCAGAGCCCGCGCTGGAGCTTGAGCCGGAACCGCTTCCTGAACCGCTTCCTGAACTGCTAGTGGGAGAGGTGCCGTTGCTGTTGCCCACGACACCAGTGCTTGCACTGCCTGTTCCAATAGGGACTGGGGCTGTGGTGAGTCCAGTACTATAAGGAATGGTGGTTGCTGGAGCTGTGGGAGTGGCAGAGTAGGTGATAGTGCAAGGACAGTTGGTAATGGTCAAAGTGGTGGCTTCTGTGACAGTGTATGTCTCTGAGTTCTGGACAATGGTTGTGGGTGCTGGGCAGTAGGTGGTGTATGCAGTGACAATCTCGGTAGTCCAAACAGCAGTAGGTACAGCGGTGGAAGCAGTTTCAGCGCTCGAGTTCGTACTGGCGATCGGGAGTATAGTTGTTGGTGTTGCAAGGGCAGTAGAGGCAGTTGTAGAAGGGGTACAGTCTGGGAGTGTAAATGTGCCATTGAGATTACCAGAGCCACCATACACGATGCAGCTATAAAAGTATTAGCATAGAGCTCGAACGGAGATGCGAGGAAGAAACTTGCTTCTTTTCGCAAGCTGCTAGACCGATAGATGGGGAATAGCACTCAGCAGGGTTGAGGCCTCCTGGGAACTCTCCGGAAAGATCGTCGGCACAGTTGCCAGGATATCCAGTAAACCCTTCACAACGGATGATGATTTCTGAAGTCAAGGAATCGCCAGCACAGTAGGTAGCATTAGCAACATCGCAGGTGAGTTCGCCAGTGGTGGAGTTGCTAATGTCTATTAGTTCGGGATAAAGGTATCACGTGGTAGATACACATACTATGTATAGCCTTGGGCGCTGGTAAGGGCAGCAGTTGCAGCAATGAAGACGATGTTGGTGAAAGACTTCATCTTGAATCCTCAATTTATTTTGACGGGGTAGATGTGTACTGAGTGGGGAATCCTAAGCTCAGTCCAATAGGAATATGAGAGTCTGAAACTGATATTAAAGTCTGGAACGACAGTGATAAAGCAACGGTGGGTTGTCTTCAGGTTGTGACATGGGAAAAGGAGGTAGGTGCGGCTGCGTTGTATTTAAGTTACCAGCAGGAGACAGTGGATGGCAAAGCTTTGCCTGTATACTGATCATGGAGAATCTCGAGTTACTCCGTACTCGCAAGTACGATGCAGGGGGAGCAGCGCACCGCATCTCGGCTGAACTTTGCGAGGACAAGAGTGGACAAGGCTGCACCTGGCCAAGGCAGCCAGTCAGCATGCGAAAATAGACCTCGTACAGGTCCTGAGCCGGATCCCTGAATAAGGCACCGCAGGCAGGGCAAGGCACCCAACGCAAGGTAGTAGAGTACCTGTAGACCGCCACGTCCAGCGCCCAACCTGGACGACTCACTGAACGTCGCACCCATCTGCCCTGTTACGTCTGTACCCCCGAGACAACAAACGGCCAGATTCCCAGTCTCGCACATGTACCGTCAGTGCTGGAAAGGCGACCCTGTACTGTACTGTGCTGTACTGTCTTCCGTACAATGTGCAATGTGCATCGATAGCCGTCCAGAGAGATATCTGCAACACCACACCGATTCTGATGCTTCGTCCAGAGCCTGCATCACAGCGACGGGCTCCGTCACGAAAACTCCATACGCCCCAGCTTGCACGAAGCCAACAAGTAAGGGAGTCCTATCTACATGTCCGTTTGAGCCTACCAGCGCCACAGTTCGATGTCATTTCAAGCTTTTTTCTTTTGGACAGCGGGTCAGGCGGTGCTGTGCTGAGCCTGAGAGTCGCCTAGAGTTGCAGTGTCTCGCAACTCGACTTCGTATCGATGACTTTACCCGTCCGCATGTACGTTAGAGCTTACGTGAAGCCACAACGGGCTATCGCGGTACTCTATTTCGAGTACAGGGTCCCCAGGAACACCAGCTTATCTTGCCTGCTGAGTAAGGTATTCCGATTCCGCACCTTGCTCAACCCATTTTACTGCCTTGTCACTGACGGATGCTTAGTGGCTGAAGCTTGCTGATGCCCCGAAATGCGCAGCGGGATGGCGCAGCTGGACCTGGTCAGTGGCTATCACCCCCTGAAATTGCCACGGGCGGGGTAAGCAGATCCGTCGATCAGCTCCGGAGGATGGGAACAACGTCACAAGAGTGGGGACGAGCCTCGGGGTCGAGACCGAAGGAATATCAAACTGTCACCCCATCATCGACAACTACACTTAACGGCTTCCTTTCGAAGTCATACTGCAGCATCCTCGAGTTGTGGCAATCAGTCAAAGGTTGCACTAAGACTGTTCATCTGACCGCGCGACTGCAAATAGCCTGCCCCAACCCACTTTCGCGAATACGTCTTGAAGATGGGTTACGAGAGCCAGGTATCCTTCACCCTGGATACAATATGTCCATGGTGAGCGATCTCGTGTTTTATCAACTCGGTGCCTCATTCCCTTGCATTCAATTATGCTCGTGATCGATAAAGCAACATGTGTACAGTACAAGTACCACTTTGTGTTTACGGTTTACCTCCAAAATCGCTTAGCATCTCCGAAGATAAGGACTAACCATATATGTAATTACCAGGACATACCTTGCTAAGAAAAGGTTTTGATATCCTATCACTCATGCCGTGACTAGTCACTAATGATTCTATCGTGAATTCAGACTTGATGAAGGTAAGCAGCGAAGAATCTTCTATTCATCTCTACACATTTAAGTAATTCCAGTTCCATCCTTCTCCTTAAAACTACACTTTTGAAGGATACATTTTTAACATTTCCAGCTCTTCGTCGTATTCGCGCAACCGATGCAAACTCCAAAGCAAGCTTCACAGTGAAATACTTCCCATATCAACTCTACCCTGAAGCCAGCAAATCTGGCGAAGACAAGTACAACTGGTACAAAAATTCTCGTTATGGCGATTCCGAGGAGAAAATGAAGGCGTATACCACTTTGATGAGTGCATACGGCGTTTCAGCTGGTATTAACTACAAATTTGGTGGCGCAGTCGCCAACACTTTAGATGCTCATCGTGTGATCCAGCATTACCAAGAAACTGATGGTCCAGAGACTGCAGACAAGATTGTCGATAGTCTATACAGACAGTATTTTGAAGAGGAGAAGCATCCCAGTCAGGAATCCACTCTTGTAGCGGCATGTATCGAGGCGGGGATCGATGAAGATGATGCGAGGAAGTTTGTCAAGGACGATGGTAAAGGGTTGGCTGATGTTAAGATGCTGATCAGGGAGCAGACAGGTAATGGTATTGATAGCGTGCCGTTTATTGTCGTCGAGGGCAGGAGGAGAGATATCACGCTTGTCGGAGCGAAAGAAGTGGAAGACTATGTGAAGGCCTTAAAAACGGTAGTCAAGGAGGTTGGGTAATTCGGCTTCTATTTATCCCAGGTATATACCGTCGTTTATTTCCAATTACAAAAACGGAGACCAGTTTAATATTTTCGCCCATCCCCTCAACTCCTTAACAGTCAGAGGCAAAGCTGCTATTGGTCTTCCAACGGAGGCCATTAACGAGGAAAGAATAACTTTCCTACAGTTAAGTATACCCTGACTCGCTCTTGCTGGGAATGGAAAGTCAAAAAGCTGTATAGCAAAACGTGGCAAGGGCCACGGAGGAGGTTTTTGCGGTTAGATCTCTCGCAGTCCATATGGAGAAAAATAGAGGACAGACGCATCTATAACATTACCAATAACAATAATAAGATACCGATCGAGCACAAGGCATTGATAAAGAGAAGAATACATGCTTACTGGCTAAATTCTTAACGCATTCTCCAGTTAGCCAAGGAAATCAGCACTTTCGTGCCATCTTGGATCAAGAGAGCTATTACTAGATGGAGCTGCTTTGAGATGGTTATAACATGCCTAGTCCTCTAGACAAGGTGTCACATCTAATGACTCCTAACTCAAATCTAATATCAAAGAGGCCGAGAAAGCTGTCATCTGATGGAACTCTGTCAGATCCTGATGTACCAAGTCCGCTAGATCTGTCACCTCTGAGCCCTATTTCCAGGAGTTCAAGCTCAAAGCGATCGAGTGTCAGGCGATATCCTCGACTTGGGATTTTTCCTACTTCGTCAAACAACCAGTTGAAAACTCACACGGTAGAAAGGCCAGGCGCGCCCAGTTATTCGAGAGGTCGGCGGCCTCGGGAAACCCAGCGAGGAAGGCCGAAATCAACCATTGATAGTAGGAAACCTCTTCAGGGGTCCTCAGGTCCTCCTCCATCGGGAGAATCTATAGTGCCCAAGTCTAATGATTACTTAACCGGTTATTTGAAAGGACCTCCACCTTACAATTCCAGAAATCCGACCAAGGGGGGTCTCTTTCCTCGTCCTCCGCCGACCGAGCAACTGGAGCATTCCATCGTGGCCGGTGCTAGTATATCGAATTCTTTTCAAGGTCGCCATCAAAGCAAAGCATGTTGGGGGGGTATACAGCCATACAATCTTCGGTCGCAGAGTCAATTAGAAAGAAGCACCACCACAAAATTTAGTAGGCAACAAGTTTTGGACTCTGGTGTAGGTCTGCCATCTCCGGAGTCCCAGTGCTTGCTTGACTCCGCCTGGGGCCAAGTCAAGTGGTCGCCGTGTGCAGATGAAGATTCGTGGACGGAGATATCAACGATGTGGTCAGGAGTGGCTGAGCTTTTGAACGATGGGCCTGCTTGTTTTTGGAAAGGACCAGAAGATTTCATGAGGGTTAGAATGACGAGGAAGGAGAGAAAGTTGATGGAGGGTCAACAGCGAGAGGCCGGGGGAGAAGAGGCTTGGAAAATGGAATACAATTTGAGGTAAGCGAGTAAATTACCCTCGAAGCAAGCCATGGCCGACAGTGGCAGAAGAAGAAGGGCTGCGTTCGAGGATACCTGCCCAGACTCGGGATCATAAAGATGGGTTAGAAAGAATGCAACAGCCGTAGCTATGGCATGCTGCAAATTAAAGACATGGAGCACAGTCTGCTGACTTGGTAGTGCTACGTGCGAGACACAGCGACTTGCGGGTTGCATCACGTTTTCCTTCCGTCCCAGAGTGCATTCTCGCCGTGATCATGTGCCCAACTACTAAGCAGCCGTTCGGCAGCAGCCGCACTTGTTCCCGCGTCTCTCCATGCCCCCTCGGCCACGCATACGGGGAAGAGAAGAGGTTCCCCCAAGCAACAAGACAACGGCCTCAGAGTTCTGAGGTTCTCCGCCTCTCCGAATTCGACGGCGCGGGACGGCGGCAGATATGCCACGACACCGCGTCCAGAATATGCGATCCCCGCGAATAGGGAGGGAGAGTCTGCTGAGTCAGGCGCGTTAGACGCAAAGCGTCCGTAACAGGCTTAGCGGGGCAGAGGGCTCGGGGCGGGTTTGCCGCGTCGTCGGAGAGCGCCGGGGCAGGCCTGGCAGACCTGTCAGACCACACGAGAAGCAAAACATCCCACAATTAGACAATTTGTTGTCCGCAACTGCTTGTCGCTCCGTGCGCTGCCCGTCCTTTCACTCGTCCCTCTCGCTCTTCCTTCCCTCATCCTTGGCCTGTCCCCGGCTCGTGCCTGAGCTTTCCCTGTGCCCGGCGACGTCCAGCTCTGCCCTTTCGCTGCCAGCCGGCCTGCGCTCCATCAATCCCCAGTTGCGGCTAATACCTGCCGTCTGATAGGCGGGCGCGCACCGTAAGGACCGCAGAGTCTCCTGATGTCCCAATTCATGTGCCGCGGAGGCTCACGATGCCAGAGCTTTCCAGATGCAGAGAGACTTCGGCCGTGGGCTGATTCCGCTCGTTCTGGTCTGAGAGTGCGTCCTGTCTGCCATCGCCGGTATCCCTGAGCCCTGGGTATCCGGTGTTGGCGATTGCGGCGGATTATAAGTATCGCTCTCGTCTTGATGTGACATCCTCTCTCCATTCAAGCATCACTCCACTCAGAGCCTCAAGACATCGTCTAGACATATCTACACTCAATCAATCGTCTCTTCTGCCCGACCAGACTTCTCAACTCGATCTTATAGCATCATCCATTGTACATATATCGTACTCTACTCCACACAATCAACCAGAATGCCTGCTCTTCCACGATCAACCGCGTTCCGAACCTTCTCCTCGTTGACACGCATGCGCTCTGGCGCCGCCCGATTAGAGCCTCATCCATTTGAGCGCTACCCGAAGACACAGGCAGCAGCAAAGGCAGACTGGGGAAGACTAGCAAAGCGTGCTGGTGGGGCAGCCATGTTGTAAGTACCATCATTGCTGTACAGTACACGCTATCGATCCTAAATTAACTCTCCACGCAGCTACTTCCCATTCATGGGTTTTGTTCTCGGCTGGCCCGTGATCACTGGCTATCTACTTGACGGCCACATGTGAAAATCGGCATAGTTCTAGATAAAGGACACCAATCCATATACATACGACTCGCAGCAAATATTGGGACGGCGCCCTAAGGGACAGGGCTGCATTGGTCCACCCGGCGCTTGGGGGGAGTTTGGGGATATCAGTCTGAAGAGCGGTCTTTACAGCTTTGCTGGGACCATGAGTTGATAGAGCTCAAACTATCACAATCGTATTATGTAAATATAAATAAAAAAACATTATAAAATAATCTCGTTGCTTCTCATGAATACTTGAGTGACGCTACATCTTATATATCCTGATGGGAAGTTTCAGGTTAGGGATGGGATCGAAATACCGAGACGTCCATTCTCTAGATTTCTTCCTTCCTAACTATTGGCAATTACTAGTATCTCGTAGCATAGGATGTCAGGCTCATGAGTCATGGGAGAGTGAGCTCTAGAGATATAATTAATGATTTTATACATAGTTAGTTATAACTTACTATAATATTATATATTTCTAAAATTTAATAAAAAAATTAACGAGTAAAAGCAAAATGTCAATTGACAGATCAGTAATATTATCAATTTATAATGGGTTAGTCAAAATCCCAGTATTGCTAAGACCTCAGCAAGACAAAGCCTACACTGGTCAGATACTGAGATTCTTTCTAACAATCATGGCGGCTATATATCGCCTGGTATAACTACATATTAGCATTTCTAGGCTTGGCAGCAGGATGCTGCCAGGCCTCTATTTCTTACGAGATGCTATGTCATCACTGATATTGAGGAAACGGACTTAATACAAGTATCTATAAATTCATTCATCACCTACTAAAATATCTTACAAGGATCCTCTCTCGATGTTGTACAAGGTTCTCCCTTCCCCAAACCGCTCTTACAATCTTCTTCTCCTTCCAGCCCAACTTCTCATCGAGCAGTAAGTGGGTATATGCAAATACACTAGCATCAAAAAGAGTAGCATTTTCACTGCCGAAGAACCATTCATCTTCCCCTAGGAGTATAGAAAGTGCCTCGAATGCTTTGCCTGCTTCGCTGTATAAGTCGTCTACGTCGATTATGGAGGCGTGCTTCAGGAGTTCGGCTTCAGCTGCTGCGCGGAGCTGGTGGGAGATTGTGGCGCGGACAATGAGGTTGGAAGAGGTCGGGGACACGTAGAGACGTTGCGCTACAGCGTTGAAGTTGCGCTGGTCAAGATAAAGCGTGTAGAGCTAACAACAGGTCAGCTCAAATACTAGTTCAACACATATCAAGAGCGTACCCATGCACTTCGTATTCGGTGGTCTAGCAAAGACTGGTATGCTTCATATCTTATGCTCAGTGGCTCCTCAACTTTCGAGCCATTATCCGAGGCATACTTGACGAGCTTGTTGGATGGAATTGGCAGAGGGGAATCCTGCGGAATATGCGGTGCGTTCACTGCTGGAAGTAGGAAGGGCAGGCTGCCAGTAGGTGAGGCATGGTTGCTGGAGGAGACGAGTCGATGCTGAATTCCAGCGATTCTCAAAAAGGTCTATCAAAATATTAGCACTTCGGCCTTCAAGCTCTTCCTCTAGGGTGACCAACCTGCCACTTCAAGCAACTGGGATTGAACGAAGGCCGACCTGCAACCGCATCTTCATCGGTGCTAAAGATATACAAGACGGGCAGCTTCGTAGGCTTGGCAGCTCGCTGAGGGAGTTCGTTTGGGGCGTATGTGATGACAGGCACACGATCGAACAGGGTTTTCACGGGAGTTGGTATCGAGAATAGACTGCTCACTCTGTGGCCGAACGAACCGGGTGCATTGTCACCCGCTGGCTGCACAGGAGGATCGAGGGACATTTGGGCAAGGCTGTCGGCGCGTAGCTGGCCAGCACAGTTGTTCTGAAGCAGTTTCGCGGCGTCTCTGCCCGTGGGTCTACGCTAGGCCCGACGTCCTCGGCGCAATTTGATCCGCGCAATCCGCCGCCTCGAACGATTCCGACAACCTGACGAGAAGTCTTGACACCACTCTCATACGTGTTGCGGAACGATCCCCAACATTTGCTGCTCCGTTCCCGCTGGCTCCGGGGCAGTTTGCAGAGGGAAGCTTTTGATTGCCCAGCAGAGCAGCCGGCACCCTCGTCTCTCCAGACCCGTGCCGGCTGACACCTCAGGCCCGCACCGCGCGACGCCGCATACCCCACACTGCACACCTGCTCTCCACAGCTAGCGTCATCGCATCCACCGGGCGAAATTGCGATTGGAGCGCGAGGCCACCGAAGCCGACCGAAGCGAACGCAGTCCCGACCAGTCCCTCCCACACCCGCTCACTTAGCCTAAACCCCAGCACGGCACTGTCCCCTTCCCCCCATCTCTTTATTTCTCCATCCCTCCATCCTGCCCTCCTGCCGTCCTGCCATCCTTCTGCCTGTGACAATCCGCGACAATCCGCGACAATCCGCAACCAGAAGCACGCCCTTTGATCGCCGACGACCTCTGCAACCGGCTCCTCGCCTTCATTGTCATTTACGGCCGAGTACATCGTGAACATCGCCATTCTCTCCGCTGCTCATCACCCCATCGCCAATTGCCGGTGTCACTGCCTACCCGAACAATATCCGCTGCTGCCGTTGCTACAAAACACCAAAGCAATCCCTTATGACCCAATACCAGCAAAACCACGAGGACTTCTCTCCTCACTCATCGTCCATCTACCCCGAATTCTCTAGACCCTTTGACCAGTCGTCGGCTTCGACTTCGTCGTCGTCTTCAGCCTCACTATCGTCCACAACTTCATTCTCGCTCTCCGCCGTCACGCAACCCTCCGACATGTCACGACAGACAATGGCCACGCCTCTGTCATCGCCATCTCAGAACCAGCCAACGCAGTTTTTCCAACAGCGTAACCTAGTACCGACTTCGGCTTCTCAGCAACATCAGCAACAGCAAGCATTACATGCTACGCAAGCACCACCACCTCCTCGCGGGGTGAGTGACCCTAGCGGCACATCACAATTCCTACGAGACTTCACCCTCGTTGCCGAAGCGGCAAAACGAGCACAAATGGCTTGTCTGATGCGGGATATGGAAGCCGTCGGCTTATGATCGACTGGTAACGGTGCAACGGACCGATTCCGTGCGACATACCACCAACATAGTTATCAAGCTTTATTTCGTTTGGGGGATGTATCAATTAGACTTGGCATATACAAAGGGCCATTACAGAAGTCAAACGGCAAGACGGACATACTGCTCGTAGTCGAGACAGCCCTGGCAGGGATTTCTGCGTGCCATTCTGGGCTACAACGGCGTTAGGACAGATGTTTGCATTACAAGAGTTTTGGTGTAGGAGTGTAGGAGTTTAGGATCTGGATTAGAGTACTCCATTCATCGCTTTCTTCTAAATACAAACTGTCCGTAGCTGTTAGGTGAGCGCTATTCAGCTCAGGTTTAGATACTCTCAATGTTAAAGAACTATACCTACAAAACTTGTCAAGGCTTTTTCCTGCCTCTTCATTTTTCACAGCGAACTTAAGTAGGCATGCGAGACAGCATGCTTTTCATGCCGAGAAACGCTAGTAATGCAAAGACAACCTACCCCTCACATGTGATATGCACGTGACGGTTAATTTTGGCAACGGCTTACGAGACCATGCCCTAGACGGTATACAAATGTCGTGGCAGGCATTCCACCACTAAGAATGAAGTCTTTCAATGCGAGATTATCCCTTTTTAAAATTGAAGCATAGTACGTTGTTATTCAGCAGGAGTGTGGTATTTATTGTATATTACTTGCTATAAACATGCAGCTTTGGATGGCTGGCTTGCTAGTCGATAGAAATTTATGCAGTGTGCACGCGTGCGAGCAAGCACGGCACCATGAAGCCATTCCAGGTAGAACGGTGAAACGCAAACCCAATCTACTGCCACCGATCCCGAAACCTATCCACAATGCAAGATACCTGGAACGCCTAGGGAGCTGGAAAGCTGGAAAGTCATGATGCCACAATGCCTTCATGATGGATAATAGGGGATCCTTGACTAGACACGAAGACGATAGAAATGAAAGCTGCAGCCATGACAGGTCTTAAGAGCGTCGCAATTGTATCTGTGGATTGATGAAATCATCAATGTTGACGAAAGAGCCAGATCCTCCACCTTCTCGAAGATCATCGATAAGGACATTGGTTTGCTGGATGAGACGTTCAAGGGCAGCACAGGATGACTTGCCGAGAGAGACTATTCAATATAAATAAACGAAATAAGCTGCATAGAATTGGAGCCGACGTACCTAAAATGGCCGAATTCAACTCCTCTGCTGCTGCCACACGTCCTTCACGCTTCAACAAATGAGATACTTCCTTCGCGTTGATTGGATCCTCGTAAGCTAGTAAAGCAAAAGTATCTTTCAGAGTCTTTTGAACTTCCCTTTTCAAATCATTTTTGAATTCTGCCTGCAGAACCTGTCCATACTGCATCGTTTCATGGAGCACTTTCTCGTAATCTGCCTGGGGATCGTTTGACCCTTCGGTGTCCATTCTGTCCCAGCCATTACTCGAAGCTGGTAAATCATCGAGCTCCATATCATGGTTAATTACATCATCATACCAATCACCGCTGTGCACGTTACTTTTATTATTATGCAGCGTGCCAGCTCGGATCTCCGCGGCTTTGCGTATCATCTCAATAAATCTTCTGATCCGCAGGCGAAAATAGATGTGCTCGTTGTCCTTCAGGACATTTGGATAATATGCGTTGGTATGCTTGAGTGCTTTGTCAACATCACCATCTAGAATAGCGGTTCGGATGCCTATGATTCTGTCAATTTATTGCCTCTCTAAGTCTATTTTATGAGGTCAACATACGTTGTCGATTGATTGCGTCTTCGTCTTCCTTGACGAAATTGAAGTCTTCAACACGAGTTTTTGAATCGAGAAGCAATGCCTGTCTCTCTGCATGGACCTCTCCAGCAAATGCCTTCGCACTCTCAACATAGCCGTCATGCGATAGAAACTGGAGAACCTAGGAAGACCGAGCATTAGCAAAGCCATGAACATAACTTTGAGTGGATCTCATATGCACAAGCAGACGTGGATTATAACGTACCAGTGATTGAATCAGGCTCGTCTCATCTAGTGGTGGAGCCAAATTTGCTGTACTATTATACCATGTCAGTCAGGAGTAACATTGGTTTTGGGGTAGGTGGCTCAAACATCGTCCTTTCCACCTGTGATTTTATATTGGACTTCTGGAGCTGTTGATAAAATACATCAGTATTTATTCGGAATATATGAGTAGGACGGAGATGTTAGAATGCGGAGACTAGGGGATGAACTGGAGGTACGGGGGCCTTCTTCTCGGTGTTGGCAAATTCAGACATCCTGTTCTTCCAGCTCCGTCTAGGTTACAACTCCACTCGAGGGAGAAAGTCCTTCGATACTGCTGGTGCAATCACTCCAAGTGAATGTACTAACCGACATCATGCCATCTATGTCGAAGACAAATGGACTTTGCCCAAAATTTACACGAATATGCTCGCCTGCTCTTTTCATTCCTATGGAAGGAAAAAGCCTCCCTTTTATTTCACGGAAAGCGTTATCTATCATATAGTTAGTGCATAGTCCATCAAACCTAACCAATGTTCCAAATTAATAACACCAATAGAAAATAATAAGCAGATGTGAACACGAATGTAAGTAAATGTCCAAACTTTGTAACCATACCTAGATATACTCCGTTTTTAGTGAAGAAAGCACATCCCGTGTTAAAGTTGACGCCGCATCCTATGATATCTCCGGTAGTAAATGGCGGCCCATAGTGTTTGCCCGAACTTTGACAGCAGAAGGAATGTCCGTCGTCGCCATGATAAGCCCAGGAATCAGGTTCCCATCCAGGTGGTCTTGATAAAGGCACTTCTTTGCTCGAGAAGCCGATACCAATAGAGCTCCTATGTAGCATGTTAGATCTTGTGGTACCGGATAAAACATCACGTGGAGCATACTCCTCCTTCTTTCGCGAAATTATAGTGACCTCGTAGTAGTATATGCCGCATTGTGGTGGCATCGGATGATCTGCTCTTATAGATGAGGCCTCATGCTCTCTTTCATGTGATGGTTTGTTTCCCGTAAACTTGACTTCTTGCCCATCCCCGAGGACCTCCAATTCGCCATATTTGTCATTTGTGTTCCACTTTGTTGGTAATGGCGCTAATGAGTCTTCTTCAAGCGGTGGAGCTTTCTCGATTAAATCGTATGTCATCCCACGATGTGAAGGTACCAATTTCGCGTGCAGGTTAGCGCTGCTATTGCTTGTAGAAAGGGATCCGGGCTGGGACGAATGTGTTGAAGGAATGTCTCTGCGTATGGCTAGTTTTTCTTTGTGTGCTTCTTCCAATCTCTGAACATACTTCGAGCCCTTAAGGTATGATGGTATGAAGAACTGGTCAGCATTTCCTGCCCCAGAACCATCATAGCTATACCCATTAGTGAGCGAACCAAAGGCACTCGAGAAACTTGGAAGTTGTCCTGATCGTCCCCATGAGCCTGCGCCGCCCGTGTAGCTACCGCCATTTCTATACATATCCATATCGATGCTGCGTGAGTCGTGCCTAGAAGCTCGCCCGGGCTGGTGGTAATTCGTATCGTAGCCAAGCTCGTTGGGTTGATTCAGAAGATGTGAGAACGCTCCGGATCTTGCCGGCTGCTGATAAGATGGAGACATTGCAGGAGCTGCACCGGAAACAACAGATGCATATGACGAGCGACGTGGCATGAGTCCGAGAGTCCCAGTCGGCATGCCAGAATCTGGACCACCCGCCGAGCCCGAAGGAAACGGGTTTGTCATGAATCCAGTGTCTCAGATACCGGCAGACCTGTCTCGCGTGACGATAGCCTGTCGAGGAAGGCTGGTGATATCACTGATCAGGGCTCCGCTGCGAAGTTCGAAGGTGAGTATAGTCTTATCTGGCTATCGGTGAATGACCTCCTTGGGTCGGCGACGAAGTGTATGATGTTGGCTGACGTATATACGTTGTCGTCACGACCCATGAGCCGAGTTCACTCCTTAAACGTGGAAAGCTGACATGTTGTTGGGGATTAGTGCTTGCCTTGCTGCAGAGTAGCTAGTCCGTTTACACAGTATAGACAAGATGGTTCAGATGTTGTCGACGTGAGTGGCAGTCTATGAGCTAACCGACTAGCATTTGAGCCACTTCACAGTGTTTGGGTGCGGGGATTCGACGAGAGTCTCCAACGTATCAATAAATATGTACGACCTGACATTGTTATTAAATTACAGCTCTATTAACTTAGTCAGCTGACCAAATCTTAGAGCTCAAATCTTCCCAAATCTCTGGCTCTTTTAATTTTAAATGTTTAATACAATGGTTGAACGGTCATGCTTTAAGTCGGATTTGTAGTAATAAACGACAGCTATGCGCGAGCTGATAATTGTGATCCGCGTATGTTCAAGGTCATAATTGTACAAGGGTATACCTGATTAATAATTCAATTATTATTAACTAGAGTCATTAATGAACCTAGAGCTCATTTTCTCGTGGAATGGGAATGCGCCAGAGTTCGTGGTTCTTGTAAACCTGCCGAACTGTCATGCGAGTATTCTACATAAGACAAGGAACCTACAAGCAAACTACAACTCTTTTATATTAACACAGGGAAAAGAATCCACGAGCATGGAAAAGGGTGTTCGCCTCAGTCGAGTGTAAATTAGATGTTATACCAGTAGTGCATTTTAGATACACCATACCACAGGCAATAGAAACCATGCGAGTATCTGTTTGGGGCCGTCAGGGAGTTCGTTAACTGTGTCATAAAGCACTTGAAATTTCAATACAGCTAGCATGTAAGAGAATATCTGTGTAAGAACATGTATAATTGCGCTTGAAGTGAGGTAACCTTTCCCATGTTTCTATAATACATCAATGGACTAGTCCGACCGCGCCTTTTGTTGCATCCTGTTGATACATACGGAACTCCTTCGAGATTTCCTAGATGCCCAGGTCCTTGTTGCTTTGAGTGGCCTCACTGATCTGAGAAATGCCCTTAGAATACAATGTGAATACCTTGAATGAACTCCATGCTAGATCTGAACCATGGACTCCTGCGTTCCCTACTATCCCATGTAGCAAAGGAAAGGATACATGGCAGCAGAACAATGCGATCTGCATCCAAATGATACCCGCGATAAATGCTACTCAGTACCGAAATCGTCGCCTAAGCTGAAGCTACAATCACAGGAGCTGGGGAGCTTGGATGTATACTTGCAACGCTGGCCATTTCGACATCGCCTGCGCTGTTGCTCTTGTCACTCTCTACTTGGCTGCTGTCCTTGTTCTCCTTGCTGCTGCTTCCTGTAGCTGAGCCTGCGGTCTGGCCGTTTATGTTCGTCTTAGGAGGGGCCTTCCACCGTGGTATTTCCCAGACAGTACCGGTAAAGCTCTTTATTCTGAAACTCCCCTTCTGCCATTTTCGACATGGTGCACCAGAACGATCTAAAGCTCGAAGGCCAGCATTGATTGCACCTTGATTCGCTTTGGGGCCAAGTTTGTGTGCAGCGGCAGCACCTGCCGCCGAAGGCCCCTTTGAATTGTTCGCACCGTTGTCGGTAGTACCATCCTCTCTGTAAGACTTGTCAGCCATTGTTTCTCTTATGTTACTCTCGAAAACTTGGCAGTAAAATGCCGGTCGCGAGGAAATGACGTCGTGATTTAATCCCTCGAAAAACCTCGGTTTATGTGTGGGACTTGGGTTAGGGAAAGGAAAGGCAACGTGTTGAGACTTACAGCTTGGCCTTCTTCTTCGGACCTGGCTTTCCTCTTGGCTTGGGCACGCCGTCGACTTGTGCAGAACTTCTTTTGACTCCTGTCTTCTTTTCCTTCTTGGTTCCTTCACCGGGCGGTGGCATAGTTGCAGGATCATCGGTTCCACTAGGAGCCGGCGTGTTGGAATTCGATTCGGATGCATTATCTCCTGGAGAAGATGTTGCGGCCTGAAGTGTATTGGATGCTGTAGTGGACGAAGCCTTTGACGACGAAGCTTTTGACTCGGGTTCTTTCTTGACGGCGGCGACTGGTTTAAACCGTAGGAGGCTTTTTGATGATAACTTGAGCGTGACGATCATGGTTTTCGGAGCCTTTTTCGGTCGAGCATTGCTGCCAGATGCAGGTGATGCTTTGACCGCCGAGCCCATATTGAGATTGGAAGTGGCGTTCGAAATAGAGATCAACGGGGATGAAGTGAGACGAGGGCTGAGTAGTGAAATATTAAATCGGTCGCTGATGGACCCGGAATTATCGTGAATTCGAGAATATAGAAATCTCAGGACAAGTTATGGTGCAGAGTGGATGGGAAGTGGGTGATTGAAGGACGAGAGGTTGGAAGGAAAGGTTTTTGCGACGAAGCCATTTTGGCAACGCGGTGGTGCCGGGCATTTTCGCTCATTATTGTATGGCAATACGCAAGCCGCGCCTCGTTCCTTTGATTATCGCAGTTTAGAACATTATTATTGAGTGTACGGTAAGGTAGGGAGTAGCAAATATGACGCTAGTCCAGTTACGTCCATCACTCGCTACGGTAAGAAACTCTTTGTTTGCATTTCAATGCAGCCCATTCGCAGCTGGCATTTGTTGAGAGCCGATTTGATTTACTCCCATTTGTCTGCATGCTTCTCAACATCGCCATTCAATTGTATCTATGGCGAAGTTACGGTTATGAAGTCGTCGCCGTGGTAGGGAGTGCAATCCCGAGGCGAAGGAGAGCCTGAAGTTGGCTAATCTTTGCTGCATCTGGGCCACGCGATGAAAACCCTGTATCCGGAACGAATGGGATGGAGCAAACAACCGCGAATAATACGGTTTCATGCTTCGTGTCAGACTACTGCTGCTGGCAGCCCTCTTTCCTGTTAGCACAGAGGCCGTCGGCGAAAGGCTCTCATCTTAGCTGCCATAATTGTAGTGTAGTATAGCTACTTCGCCGCCCGACGGAACGAACTAAGTAGCGTTACTCGTAGAAGCAATCAAATAGGTAGGTAACTATCAGAGCCAGGCAATGATCAATCAAATCGTCATCCAACTGCCGCAGAAGGTGTCTCGAGACGTGTTGCAGTAGCCTGACCTCCCGCACCCCAAACGCTCACGATTAGATAAGAAACATGGACAGTACTGACTCGCATTTGCCTTGAGAGCATTGATGATGAATAGAGCCCGATGGAGAATAATGTGTTACGGTGAGGGGCACCCGACCTCAGCCATCTGATGTCATAAAGTTTAACGGTAATTAAATAAACCAGTATCCCACCGGGCCACCGCCAAACAACTCAATACCTTCTGATTTATCCCACTAAGTTCGCCAACGCCGAAGCTAGAGAGCAGCATGTGTGGGCGGTACTCATTGGCATTGGCATGTTAAAATCCGAATCTTTAGAATTCGACTAACTCATTACCAGCGGCCATCGCAGGTCCGAGCCTATCTTGAGGCCGAGAATATGCCTGTAGACAACGCCCCGGAAGACGAAGGCGACCAGGCACCAAGGCAGAGCTACAACTTTGCTCCTGGATATCACGGCATTGTGTACAGAGCTGATACTCCAGATTGGGGAGCAGGACCTCACTCCCAAACAAAGAGTGATGGAGAAACCAGGGACGAACCTCAAGCGGTAGAAAATGACGCAGAAAATGACACAGGAAAGGATGTTAGGTACAAGCTGCAAACGATGAGGTGGGGTAAGAAACCCCTAATGTATAATCTTTATCTATTCTTCTGACTGGACTATAGGGCTAATACCATTCTGGACGAAGAGGCCAGTTACTGAAAAGTCAAATTCATATATAAATTACTGATCCCTGAAAATCTAGGAATCCTGACTATGGTGCCATGATGAAGACCATCAACTGCCGCGATGATTCCCTAGCGGACAATCGCGGCATGTGGACGTCAATGAAGCAAAAGAAACGCTGTATAATTATCGCCCAGGGTTTTTATGAGTGGCTTAAAAAGAACAACGGCAAGGAAAAGATCCCGCATTACGTCAAGAGAAAGGATGGCCAGCTAATGTGCATGGCTGGATTATGGGACTGCGCAAAATACGAGGGCTCGGACGAGAAAATATACACCTATACAATAATAACTACATCTTCAAATAAGCAGCTAAATTTCCTACATGATCGAATGCCAGTTATTATTGAGAACGGATCAGGTGATATTAGAGCTTGGCTTGATCCGAACCGTCACACCTGGACTAAGGAATTGCAATCACTCTTGAAGCCATATGATGGTGAACTGGAGGTCTACCCTGTCAGTCAAGATGTTGGCAAGGTTGGAAACAACTCTCCAAACTTCATCGTGCCGGTGGCTAGCTCAGAGAACAAAAACAACATCGCCAACTTCTTCGCAAACGCTAAGCCAAAGGCTGACTCTGCGAAAAAGGATGGTGCCATGAAAGATGCAGAGTCAACTCCATCACCAAAGGCTCTCAAAGATGTCCAAATCAAGCACGAAGACGGCGAGACTCGGGGAACCGTGGATCACAGCGGCACAGAAGACAATGCCCCGCTACCAATCCCCAGAAGCATGCAGAAACACAGAGTCAAGCGGAAGCACGTTGATGATATCGTCTCAGATGAGCCACCAAATAAAGCTTCCAAAATGTCAAGCAATCCCGTAAAGTTGGAAGAGACATCACCGTTGAAACCACTAAAGAAGACACGGAGCGCGACTAGCAATCACACTACAAGTCCTCTTAAAACCGGCAATGAGGATAAGGGTAGCCAGAAGATTACGAGTTTCTTTAGTAAGTAAGATATGGAGTCAATAGAGGCTTTATTAGGTGAAAATATACTTTTTATGGCAATATATACGAAAGGAGTTCAGAGACTAAATTTCTGCCATCTATCAATTGCCAATGGCCTTTATGAGAGTACTGGCAGGTGCCTCGATCAATATAATCTATTTACTTAATTCACGCGCAAGTTAAAGTCATATTGCGCCGAACCAAAGAATTCGCGGCATTGCTTATAGGCCAAATGATTGATTGTACTTTTTGTGGCCCTTCATTTCGAGGATATTTACCTGTTTCGACCAGATCTGATAGGTTTAGAGTATCACAAATATCACCAAAATACTCAAAAACATTGGTACTTTTGAAGTTTCTATTTTCTCAGTACGTATGCAAGTGCGATGTCCTTGGAGTACAACTCGCCAAGTGGCAAGATATCGCAAAAACCCGCAAAGTTTCCCTGATTATGACAAATTCCCTCATGCCTTGCCTCGAGCCCTTTATGCTCTTGACATAACACCCCAAGCCCGAATCAAGTTGTCAGTGTAACCAGCGAACAAAGTCTGACCATCCGCACTCCACGCCAAGCTGACACACTCTGGCTCTCTGCTCTTCTTGCCAACGACTGCAAACTCTGGCTTTAGCTCGTCAACCTTGCTCTTCTTCTCTAAGTCAAAGATGATGATGCTGCTGGATGTAGCGGCGCAGAGCCAGTACCGGTTAGGTGAGAAGACCAGGGCGTGGATCTCGTCACCAGCATTCAGGGAGTAAAGATGCTTTGACTCGTTCAAGTCCCAAAGCATGGTGGTTCCATCCTTTCCACCTGAAGCGCAAAGAGATCCATCGGGGGAGATAGTAACGGTGTTTATGTAGCCGGTGTGTCCGATGTGGTCAGTTTGTAGGCGGCAAGACGCGAGCTCCCAAACCTGGAAAATTCAGTTAGCATAGAACTTCGAGGTATTAAATATCTGAAATGCAAGCATGCGGTGGAATCTTAATCAGGGCATTGGTGAATGATTGTCTCATGGCTTGGTCTCCCAAGCTCTGAAGTAGCAAATACTTTATAAGTTGCGTTGCATCATATAGATCCAAGATGCTCGCATAGACAGCTGAAAAAATTGCCAACTAACCTTGACAAGCTTGTCCCATCCGGAGCTGACAATGACTGGGTTCTGGGGATTTGGGCTGAATCTAACGCACGAAACCCACTCAGTGTGTCCCTTC
Source organism: Aotearoamyces nothofagi (assembly GCA_015345905.1). NCBI lineage: Eukaryota > Fungi > Ascomycota > Leotiomycetes > Leotiales > Tympanidaceae > Aotearoamyces > Aotearoamyces nothofagi. The sequence goes on along the minus strand of JADDTR010000006.1, from coordinate 386,784 downwards.
TCCGTGATGGTGAACTTGCAGTCGCCGAGAGTATTCCATAGCTTGATGGTGCGATCTCTTGAGCCGGAAACAATTTGTCGGTTGTCCGCCGAGAAAGAAACGGAGAGAACGTCGTTGGTGTGGCCGACGAATCGACGGGTGGTGGTACCGGTGGAAAGCTCCCAGAGGCGGAGAGTCTTGTCCCATGAAGCGGAGAGAGCGTAGGCTCCATCAGAGGAGATAACCTAGAAAATCATCAGCAATTGCACCCAACCTAGCAATCTGCGGTAAAAACATACACAGTCAGAGACGATGTGGGAGTGACCATGGAGGGAGCGTTTTGGGTATCCGTATGAGGTCTCGTCGCGGGTCAAGTTCCAGATGATAAGGGTCTTGTCACGACTGCCGGACAGAAGCATGTTTGGGCTGTAAAGGAATCAGCATTGTCCTGTCTGCGAGTATATGTACATCGCGCATACTTCTCCAATGAGGTGGCTAAGCTGGTGACCCAGCCACTGTGGCCCTCGAGGGTACCCTTGAGGATGAGTTGTTCCGTCATGATGTGCGATCAATTGCTTAATCGACTACGACGGGTTTTCACGTTCTCGGAGTTGTGGACGTCGTGAATACGTGAAATGTCGTTCTCTCGAGAATCTCTTTGCGATCCTTCAAATCTATTGTGGGATAGGGTTGTGTGTCGGCTAAGGAAATTTTGCGCTAGCGGTTTTCAGTTGGCTTCCTTTTCGGCCATCCGCCTCATTTATGGCTAATGGCTCAACCAACGACTATCAAGATAAACTAATCGGCGATTACAATAAAAATAAAGGTCTCTCGAAGGCATCAATGCCACTGAGAGCTATTCTTTACAGAAATGGAATTTAATATATGTCTTAACACAGCCGCCCAAGGCTAAACTTAGTCTTATGGGTGTACGTTGTACAATGCATCGCGCCTCATTTGCAGCTAGGTCTATGAGTGCAGGGACGAATGACCTTTAATATGCCTGCTATTGCCAGAAGCTGTATTTGTATGTTGGTGACGAACTCATCTTACTGTTCCCGAACGGCTATTTAGTGAGGCTATTCGGCTATATAGGTGCGGATGCCAATCGTAGAGGAAGAGATAAAACATGAACTACAGTGTACTGCTATACGTTACGATTTTGATCATACCGTATAATTAACCTACAAAACAGCCGAATCTATTGTCTTAGATTCTCCAGCAGAAATGTGAGGGGCAAGCTATGGCAGCAGGATGGACGGCATAATTAGCAGCAGTAGCCAGAGGCGCATAGCATAGTATTATATCCGTGAGATAATCCCGAGTACTGAATTGACGTTATATTTCTCAATGCCTAGGTCCTGTACAGCTAAGGTGTTCCGCCAATACCATCGATCGTAACATGAATATATGCATATCGTTCTGCTATCCCCCTTGCCTTCCCATCATCATGCTTCTTATGTCTTCCAAAACAATCGTATCTCCCTCTATATACCTGCTGCGGCAGCTCTTTGCTCCTCTAGCTTTGAGTAGAGTGCATCACGACGGCGAATGGCAGGAACATGGTATCCGTACCTGTACCGCAAGTCAGTTCACGGTGACTTAACCAGGCAATTCAATTATGAGATATCTTTACACACCAGAAGAGGTAACCGAACGAGGTTCCGAGACCTAGAATACGGCGCATCAGCCGAAATGTCCTAGTTGATTCATCATCGCTTCCATTGTCCGGATATTTCGGTCATTGCAGCTTGTAGATTGTAGCTTATCGACTCGAAACCGTATATGGTTGACTGCAAATGCACATCCATAATTGACTTACCAAAGGCGATGCTGATGTCGAGGACAAGGCCTCTTCGGAGCATCTGCAAAGAAGCAAGGTCAGCCTATTATCCCTTCCTGCATAAGATACCCCTCGGGATTGTGAACTTGAATTGAAGGCAACTGGGAACATACTCCGGTGATTGGTGCAATTGCCATCTTGTGAATTGGATGGATGTTGTAGTAGTTTCTGGGGATTTGGGGTATGTGAACTTGTTGTAGTTGGAAGCTGAGGTGACGAACATCGAACGACGTTCACGCTAACGCGGAAACGCCAAGACTTCAAGATGCCGAACCAATCACAGCCGTGTCGCAACTGGATCTCGAGGCTGCCAAAAATCAACAACCACTACCATTCGCAGTGCCATGGTGCGGAATCAGGTCGATTTGCTCGTCCTCCTGCAATGGCAGACTCAGTCAAAGATGAGCCATTGAGCTCCAAGGGTTCGCCGCATTCTGCAGTCGTCAGCGAGACAACAGGAACACCAGACGCTGCGACACCTGTGTCGAGAAAGCGCTCTATAACAAGTCACAGCGATGGACCGGGTTTAGAAGAACCGGTAGCTAAAAGGCAACGCATTGCATCGGACAGTCTACATCCTCTCCCATCGCAAGAGATCACCCCAGCCATTATTGATACTACGCCTGCTTTCCATGATACCCAGTGGAAGCTCCTTGAACGATCTACAGCTCTGGTACTCGAGCATGTAGGATTTGATAGTGCATCGAAGGAAGCACTGGAGAGCTTGTGTGCTGAAGCAGATGCATGTACGTATTTCCATCATAAAAACGCACTTTTTAGGCATACTGAGACTCTAGATGCCACAAAATTCCTGTCTTATGTGACCGAGTCCATGCTCTCTGCTCGTAGAGCGCAGCCAATTCCTCTAGATTTCGAATATGCCTTACGACGCCAGGGCCTTACAGACAGGTTACTTCGTCCACATCTAAAGCCACCTGTTTCACCTTCAAAGACTCGACTGGTCTTCGAGTTAAACTCCCCTATGGTACCAGAAACGGATACGGCTAAGAGCTTACTTGGCGAAGAGCTCGATGGAGCTACAGACAAGCTTTCGAAGCCATATATACCCAAGCCATTTCCAGCATTTCCGAGCAAGCATACCTACAAGTCCACGGTTGTAATGCCACAGCGTGAGAAAGATCCAAGGAAGATTAGAGAGAAGGCTACCGAAGCAGCACGACAGGGAGAAGAAGCTTTGCGTCGTCTTGTCAAAGTCGGAAAGGCTGGAGATAACAGAGGTGTGAGGAAGGCATCCGAAAAGAGTGCAAAGCACAGAAAGACACACAGGATGTGGGAGGCAACGATGAAGGATATCGCTACTGGAAATGTCCTTACTAAGGCACGAACGAAGGACATTGAAGACGACGAGCAGAGCATATTGGTTGACGCGGGAAAGCTGTATAGAAGAAAGCCTGTTCCAAGAATCAGGAGGTAGGCTTTTCTTTTCTTCGGGTTGCATGATCAGCACAGGGTGTTTTTTCGGTTCAGAGCATAGCATAGGCGTCATGAGGCATAAGGTCAAAATTGCACAATACGGCTAGATTATATCCAGAAATTGAACTGGATTTAAGAAATTTGTGGCCGAATGGTAGGTATCGAGGTATGCTTGCAGCTATGAACGGTAGACGTAGATACATGCACTACAACAGAGATAATATGCATTGCTTGCACATTGACCCTAAATGGCAATCGTGACCTTATATCCCTAAACACCCCAGTCATAAGTGAAAGCACAACCATTACCACGTATGTCCTGAATTGTCAATTGCAGCCAGGTCCAGGCTTGCTATGTACGCTGTTGAGATGCCGGGTCTAGTCACGTGATATGACTGAGCATGAGGCTACTCAACTGGCATCTATTTACCTCTTTTGGGAGGAAATACCCTTAGTGCAAATCTAGTAGAATCTCCCACTCCTGTATCTTCTCCATAGCTTCAATATCGAGGCGGCAGCGTGTCTGAAAATCCTCCCAACCGGCCGCTTCAACTCTTCCCCTTGGCTCTCTCCTCCCAAGCGGTCGTCTCAACCATCACGGTGCCATTCCGGTCTTGACATCTAGTCCCAGCATTAGCTCTAAGTCTTTTTACCTATCACAAGACCCAATTTAATACTCCAGAGACAAAGAGCCAACTCACCTCCTAAAAAGTCTCTCGACGGGCCTACACACAACCCTAGCATCCCACCTACGCCCCTCGTCTTCAACTACACACTCATACTGCAGCATCTCCAACAGCTCGCACTTCTTAAGATCTATTTTCTCGCCTTTTCGTACTCGGCCTGTAGCCGACACTTGGATGCGCTCCGGCAGTTCGCGTGCCGACCAAGTTTCGACTGGTGGTGCCATTTGGTGTGATCTAATTCTGCTACGGCGCACCCGGGTGAAGGGGTTAGGAATATGACGGCCGAAGTATTGGGCGGGCGGCTGTTAGGGGAGGTCAAGGACGGGAGCTTGGAGAATGTGAGTAAAGAATAGTTTGGTTATTTGAGTTCATGACTTCATCGCATTTATTAAGATGGAGATTTTTGAGATGCTTAAATGCTTTGTTTTATTCCGTCGCTATCGATACAAGACTCAATTTTCAAGTTCGTACTAACACCACCACTAGTTGCTCCATGATTTACACCAACTCTATTCTAAGGGGATATACAAGAAGTCCGCGAGATTAGGTATTCTAGGACTTGATGCTTTGTGGGCGAAGAATGGTGGTAGACTTGAAATCACAGGACGTGCCCTGCCGCTGCTGTACCACATTGTCTCAACCGCTGTATCCCCGCCGCGCTCTGGGACAATTGTCGTGGTTGATGTGGATGGACAGTTTGATGTGGGTAAACTCGATTGTGAGATGGACGATCTCAAACATGTTCATGTTTTTTGCCCGGTTAATGGCGCAGTGGCTTTGAAAGCTACCTTGGAGGGACTAGCGGACTATTTGCTTTATGGGGAACATGGGAGTGAGGGTAGGGATCTAGTAGCTACGATTGTAAATGGAGGCCAGGGAGGAGATATTTCGACTGGATGGAGGGGATGGCTGAGAGTTGAGAGTGCGAAGGAGGAGGTGGCGAAGTTTGAGACGGGGATGAGTGTAGATAAGGCCTTAAGGGAGAGGTCCGCAAGACAGGCGGCTGTAGATGGGTTGGGTTGGAAGGCTTTGAGTGATTGGGGAGAGTATAGATGGACAGAAGCGTAAAATACACAGCAATGTGTATTAGACAGAAAAGGCACTACTCTTAACTAACTTTCATATTTGTTGATGCATATAGGCATCGTCCATTAGGGCATGGCATTCCTAGTATTACAAGATTGTATCATTGGCATTATAACTTTTCAAAGGTAGGCTTCCTCTTCTGAAGCCCAGAGAGCAACGCCCGTTTCACATCGCTGGTCTGTATCGAAGCAGCGTTCCAAACCCCCGTATATCGTAAACCTATTTCTATCAGCATGTAGTCTTCTGTATTCAAACTATGTTACTTACTGTCTTTGACGGTATGATCCCGTGCATGGTTTAGCAATTCTTTGGTCCCTTGCACAGCTACAGGACTCTTTGTAGCTAACAGCGCTGCTAGCTTTATAGCCGCCTCGACAGCCCCACCCTTAGTGTCGAATACTTGACTTACAAAGCCGACTTTATATGCCTCTTCTGCACCGAACACTCTCGCTGTCAGAGAAACCTCTTTCACCCAACCAAAATTTCCAACAACCTTTGGTAAACGTGTCAATGTTCCAATATCTGCTGCTAGACCAATATCAACCTCTTTAACAGCAAATTTTGTGTCCTTCGAACATATCCGAATATCGGCACAGGTAGATATGTCAATAGCAAGGCCGAATGAGTAACCGTGCAGCACGCAGATCACAGCTAAAATAAGATCAGCTGGCCAGGTTCCTAGAGAGGCTCTGGGCGAGAATCATGGGACTTACGTTTCTCACAGCGCTCCACACTATCGACGCAGTGTTGGAAGTCCTCCACGTGTCGCCGGATGCCTTGTGCTATTCGCGCAACGTCACTTCCTCCGGCGCTCTCTTTCGCCAGAGCACCACCCTGGCTGGCTGCTTGCACATCAAGGCCGGCTGTGAATGCCTTCTCTCCAGCCCCCGATAACACTATCGCTCGAACATCGGGATCGTAAGACAACTTCTCAAACAGTCTTCCCATCTCCAACCACATTGGCTCGTAGAAAGCATTAAGCTTAGATGGACGATTGATCTGAACGTGGGTCACATCGGGAGACGGAGATGTGACTAGGAAATACTTGAAATCAGAGTACCCGTCTCGAGACATGTCGGGGAACAAAAATGCTGAGGTGAATAAAATGTTGCAATTAGTTGTGGTTAACCACCAGTATTAGAAGGAACTGTCTATTGAAATGTAATATTCTCACTGCTCATGTTTGGCCTACCTTACATATCGTAGGTCTACCCCATATATCTCGCGAGCCTCGGCTCGGCGTTCAATCATGATTACAGCGGATAAAGCCGGTACACGTGATTTATTAGAGAGGCAGTCCTGTCTGGCAGAGACCCGTGACTAGAATAATCAGAAGGATCAGACATTAGACAGCATTTCGGGAGTGGCATCAGTTGTCATGGATATTCAAAGCGGCAGTCGATTTGTGGTCGAATTTGCTTCAACTGGGCATTCTCGTCGTCTCTGCTTCTTACGCCGGAGCTGGGAAGAACGATTGCTTTGCTGCGGTACTTATCACACTGCCGCACTGTCGGAGTCCGAGCATTTCCTACAAGGTCTCGGTAGAAATTGAAACAGTCAAGGTGCATATCCGTGCATACCCGTGCATATCGATGTGCCATCATTCATGGTTTGGCTAAAGTGAAGCGGCAGCGGCTTTGCCGTTCTTTGCCGTTCGTTAGAGTGGATTATAGATTGCAGTACGTCCTGTCGTAGCACAGATAACAACAGGGTGGACATTATTTACACGCACTGCCCCCACCTGTCAAGCAAACTCAAGCAAACTCAAGCAAATAGCACGACAAACATTGCTCGACCCCAGGGGATTACATGGCCTCATCCAATCGATCTTGACCGCCTCGGATTGCTTTGCGTAGCACGAAGTTCTACGGGGCGATTGAGGCAAGTGAGCACAGTGGGGCGCTGGACATCAAATTCACCGGCACCTCAAGATCGCATCCACTTGTACGTGCCATGTACCGGAGATCCTTTCCATAACATGCTTCGTAACTCTAACATAGCCAGTTCTGGACGACAGCCTTACAGCCTCGAACGAGTAACGACATCTCGCCTTCCATGGCCCCTAGCCTTTAAAGCGTGCATACCCGTTGTGCGGCCTTTCCGAATCCCACAGCACGATGCTGTGCAACCATAACGCCTGTCACGTTCACCTGTGCCAGCTCGGCCTCGACGGATCCTCGAAGTGCGAGAGCCGCCAACGTCTATGAAGTTGACGATAAGTTGGTTCGCCTGCCTTGACTACCTACTGTAGTGATTCGCTCATAGCGGAGAGATCATATGGCCACGAAATCAAATAGCAGCACATTAACCATGAAGCAGAGCGCTAGAACCATTGAGATCAACCAAGAAGACCTGCCAATCATTCAAACACGGCAAGCACTTCTAGTCCTCGATCTACAGAATGATCTTGTGTCAACCGGAGGCATCCTTCCGGTTGACAAGCCTGCCAACTTCGTCAACGACACAATCAATCTTTCGGCAACCTTCCGAGATGCTGGCAAAGTTATCTGGGTCAAGACTCAGTTCGAAGGCCATCGGCCAATAAACGACGATAGAGGCGCCGAGGAGAAGGTTATAACAGATTATGAATTGGAGAAAGACGATGCGGAGGAAGATGGCCATGCTAAACGCAGCATGAAGCCCTCTAAAATGTTGTTAGATCTGTATAGCCGTATGATGGAACGAAATGGAGGGGATGACGACCCGGAGGCTGTGCAAGGGGAGTTGGAGGAGCCGTATGAGAATGAAACATTCTTATCACTTAAGCCTGGCGAGGAACCGCGATGCCTTCTTTCTATGTCTCCTGCATCGGACTTTACACAAGCTGTTAATGATGCAATCGATACCGCCAAAGATCTTGTATTCACCAAGTCTCACTATTCAGCGTTTAAATCGGGGAATCTGTTACAAAACCTCCGAGGCCAACTCGTGACGGATCTATTCATATGTGGAGCGCTCACTAACATCAGTGTATTTGCAACAGCGATGGATGCAGCCCGTTACGGTTATTCAATCACCCTCGTCGAGGACTGCCTGGGGTATCGAAGCAAAGCTAGACATGACGAAGCTTTAAGGCAGCTCGATCATGCAACCGGTTGCGATATAATGAGTAGTGCTGAGCTCATCGACGATATACAGGCTAGGCTGGCTGCTCGAAACCGAGCACCCAAACCACAAAGTCGTGTTCGTAATACTCAAGATCGACGAGACCTAAATCTGATCATGGCAAACTTGAAGCTCAAGAATGAGACGGATGTTGCATCGTCATTAAGAAGCACGTCATCTACGTCACAACGTTCTGCGGTTGCACCTTGCTCAAATGTCTTAGTCTCTCAAGCCACTGATACCCCCGAACCTCACATGTCAACTTTAGTTACAAGAGATGAGCCATTACAAGAGAACATACAGCTACCGAAAAGGCCGCAACCTGATGAGAAGAAGCGAGTGCAGAATAAGATTAAAACTCGCCGTCGACCTTCAAAGACTGTGGTTGATGTAAACAGTTCCCATCCTAGCGGTGGGAAAGTAGGTGGTCCGCAACAGACTGAACAACCACTTTCTCCAACGCGCAAGATACTTGCAGCAGCTACAGAGGCTTTAATGAAGCTCCCAGCGACGATAACCCCAGGTGCACATGTTGTTGCCGCTTCAGCGATGTCTAAGCAACCCGACCTCGCTGTCCTCCTCAAAGCCGACAGCCCACCAGAGCTACCCTCTAGCTCTGCACAGACTGCCGCAGAAGTCCTTTACGACAATGGCCAACAGCTTCGTAAAGCAATCAGTGTCGAGTCTTCATCACTGGAACCAGACAGTAACGCTATCAGTTCAGATTCAAGCTCAGAGCATCAAGGAGATAACCCTCCAATCTGCGAAGGGGATACAACGGTTATCAACAATATTCTTTCAGATGAAGAGGCGGATGGGGTTTTTGAACGAGTTAGGGATGAAGTACAATGGCAGAAGATGTCCCACCAAGGAGGAGAGGTTCCCAGACTCGTTGCTGTCCAGGGAACAATTGGCGACGATGGTAGTATTCCGATCTACCGGCATCCAGCGGATGAATCTCCACCTCTGCTTACATTCTCCTCTACGATATCAATGATTCGGAAAAAGGTCGAGAAGAGATTGGGCCATCCGGTAAATCATTGCTTGATTCAATTCTACCGCTGCGGGAAGGACTATATATCGGAACACAGTGACAAGACTCTGGATATTGAACCGGATACCTTTATAGCAAATGTGAGCCTGGGCGCGACGAGGACGATGACCTTCAGGACGAAGAAATCTACTAAGAAGGGAGAGTTGAAACAGACCGAGGAGGCGATCCCACGATCTTCATGCAAGATTCCTTTGCCACATAATTCTATGTGCAAGATGGGTCTTCTCACAAATATGCGATGGATGCACAGTATTCGGCAAGATAGACGTATGGAGCGCGATAAATCAGAGTCTGAGCTGGCCTTTGACTCGAGGCGTATCTCTTTGACTTTCAGATTGATTGGTACATTCCTCAATAAGGATCAGACCAAGATATGGGGACAAGGGGCTGTAGCAAAGCACAAGAAGCATGCTCGCTCGGTAGTAAACGGACAGACGCCGGAGGCTGAGAAGATGCTATGGGCATTTGGCAAAGAGAATCATGAAAGTGAATTTGATTGGCCCGAGATATACGGACAGGGCTTTGATGTTCTCCATATCTCAAACACACGAAAGCTCTTTTTCTCGGGAGATATTGTATTTGATCTAAGGGCCAAGTCAATGCTAGCTGAATATGACCTGGCTTGGTCTACTGGAACCCTCTCATCGCCCCCCAACTTGAAGTATGGAGACTCCCAAGACAACGTAGCGGTCATCACTCAGAAGTTCCCCATCAAACTTGTCGACAATGACCTAGCCAAGTCAACCGTCCAGGGAGATGTAGCTATTCTTTTATACCTGGAAGCAGTCTATGGCTCATCAAATGCACAGAAATCGCAAATTCAGTATGCTCGTCAGTTTACTCGTCTCCAAGAAGCCGACATGCTGCTTCAGCATTGGCGGACTACTCCATTCCATAACCAAGCCTTCAAACACGCGCTCTCATTATGGGATACTTATGCTTCTGATGATATATTCATTGCCGGTCCAATATTGTCAGTAGCTGATTTCGCCTTCTGGCCTGTCTTACATGAGATTATCAGGGAATGGGGGGACGGTATTGAGAGTCCGCATCTAAAGGCATATTATGATCGTATCATTAAAAGGGATTCAGTGAAAGAGGCTCTTGCTGAAGCTGGAATTCAGACTTAGAATATAGAGAAGGGTGGCTCTGATATTTGCTATCTTTATACATCTTTCATGGGTAATGTCAAGGCAGCCACTATAGGATTGACCTGAACGGTAGCGGTGTTTAGAAGAATTTAGTGTTGGCATAGCGAGGCGTTAGTATTTGGGCGTTATATTCAAGATTGATCAAAATCTCTTGAATTGGGTCATGCATCGTAGAATTTCATAATTCGAGAAAAGAAAAATCTTCATCTTAGAGCCCTAATCTTGCTAACAACTATTATTTTATGACCTAGCACTGACTATCACCTCGTAGTGCCGCTTTTCGATCTCTATAGTACTGTAACGTGATGATCTACTTATATTGATCATCGTGAGACAACGTGTCGTGCATTACGCATGTGACCGACTCGCAGGATAGATTGCTCCGCTTCAGCGCTTACAATCAACAAGGCCCCCCGCCGTGCCAGTAGCCAGCCGTCTGTGCATACACCCCAAGCCTGGCCAAGTCTCAATGCCGATACCATGAAGGCATATTTTATGAACGCCTTCCGGTAGAGATCTGCAAGTCCACTTTACAGCGTAGTGCTCATTCCGAGCCTGAATCATCTGGCGGCTGTTGGGTCTCTTTGAGTGCCTACAATATAGGGTCAGTAAAATTAGTCTAAATCACGGCATGTCTGGATCAGACAGCTGGATAGACCCATAGATACTATCGAAAACAGAATTTCCGAGAAGACAGATAAGAGAGGATAGGAAAAAGAGAGGCCGATGAAAAGGAGGGAGAGCACGAACTTCTTCCAACATCATTTTTAGTTTTGGCAGCATGCCCTCTTTGATCACGAGCGTCTGGTCATCTAGCTCCTCGACAATGAAGTCGTTGCGCTCACTGTCGATCTTGACGATAATGGACTTGATGGAAGGATCGCACTCGATCAGCACACCTGGCATGGGGAGTTAGAGTTGTGGTTACGGTATGAGAGGCACGTGAGGAAGAAGAGAGGCTGTCTGGACTTGCTGGCCACAGCATGAATCCCCCGTTGCGAAACGCCCCGGCCACGACTACGCCGATACTGCAGCGGCGCTGGAGTTTGAGGAGATGGCAGAGAGCTTGCTTACCTCTGATGGCGCGCGGCATGGCGATGGCGACGGCGATGGGCGTGCGGACAGCTGTCCGACAACTTCTCGTCACTTGCGTCACTTTACTTTGCCTCTGGAACTGGAAGAATGTCTGAGGCAGCGAGGCAGCCGGGATCTCCGCTTAGCTTGCATGGCTAGAGCTCGGGCTACGGGGATTACGATTGGCGTTTCTGGTCCGCAAAATCGCATGCTAACAGTGCTAAGCCTTTGCATCTACTCGACTGTCCGATCTTAAGGTTCCGAAGCTGCCGCGAACAGCATGGTAGTGCATTTTTTGCCCGTTACCACTCCGACTGGCGTGATTACATGCTCTCCGCCAGAGTCTGGAAATCTTATTAGACAACCGGTTTGTCTACAGCACAGAAATGCTCCAGATGTCCGGGTATTGGGATTGCAGACGAAACCTGCAATTGCATCATTGGTTTTAAGGAGCGACGTTGACGCAAACGGGGGATGAGATATATGTGGATCCTCGACCCTCGATTCTCACGCGATCTTCCTCAGGGTCCCATTTGTCTCAATAGGCCGGATGACCGCGGACCTTCATCAGATCCAGTATTCGGCAGCGGCCACCTTCTTAACAAGTTTCATCCTCTAGACCTCAGGACTCGAGTTATCACCACCTACCATTTCCGCCTTCACAGGCTACATCTCGAGCTGATAGACTACACATCATACCGATTTATCCCAGGCTCCGCCTTCCCCACACAATGTCAGACTCGAACACAGATGCCCAAGGCACATCTTCCACTTCCACCGAGGAGAGTGACGACAGCAAAACTATCGGGTACTCGAACTACATCTTCATTCTTGTAGCAGCAGTGATAGTCTTGTTCGTCCTCATTGGTCTCTGGATCACACGAAAAAAGAAGCGTAAGCACGCCCAACTACAGAGGGACCATGCCGTCAACGCCTTAGCTCAAGATGTCGAGAATCTATCAGCCTCATCATGGCAAAGGCGAGGTTATGGTGTTTGGAGAACGATGACAGGCACGGGAGATAGAGGCGTGCATAGGAGCGATGAGGGCTTGAATGAGCTAGGAGAGGCCCCACCTCCATACAATCCGGGCGACAAGCCGCCGAGGGCTACATGCTCAAATCATGTGGAAAACAGGGGCAGTTCTGCTGCTGTTGCACACATTGCATCTCAACAGAACTCATCGATACCTTTGCAACCCCTTCCGGAGAGACCGCCAGGATACGATGATACGCCACCGAGTCAGAGTGAACCATTGGCGCCACCTTATAATCTACAGGACACCAATGAACTGATTGCGCCAGCTCCCGCGGTTGTGGCAGCTTCACGAAGTCCAACTGAAGCGGATGGCGACACATCTCCAAGCACTTGGCGCCGATAAGACAGCCTTTTAAACATTCATGGCCAAATGTGAACAGACTGACGATGGATATCGCGAGTATGTGTCTTTGGCCCAGTGTAACGAAATGCGGTTGTGAGAGTTGGGCTTGGAATTACAGTCTCTGGGTTTATATTGGGTGCTTTACAAATAGGAAGGAGGGGCCACGGATCTGGAGTTATGGAGCAAATACCTAGCAAGCTTCTTTCAACTCTTGAGGGGAAAGCAGGCACCTTTCGGGAGTTGGTGGCAGTCCCTTCAAAATTATGAATCATGAATTCTGTGGTTTTGTGTTCGTTCTGGGTGCTCTGTAATCAGACACACCCAATTTACTATTTAATATTGAACGACTATCCGAAGTTTGAAAAACTCGAAACTTTTTATTATTAAATTTATTTTTTATTTATCCTAGTACTTGAAACTTCCGTTAAATGTTCTTAAAGCCTCCTTATCTGCGGCGAAGGCTTGTTCTTCAACACCTTCTCGATCTCCTCAATAACCTCATCGGTCAACAAAGGCACCACATCCAATGCCTTCACAGCATCATAAATCTGCTGCGGGCGACTTGCTCCAGTAATCGCGCTGCTAACATTTTTATTCTTCAGCACCCAAGCATATGCCAAGTTCGTTTGAGTTACGCCCAATTTTTTAGCAATCGGCGCAAGGTTCTTGACCGTCTCTAGCTGGTCTCTCCAAGACCCATCTTCATACTTCTCGGCCATGTTCTTGATAAAGGGGTCGCTCTCCTTGTTCGCATAGCGCGAATCGGCTGGAATCCCATCATTGTACTTTCCGGTAAGAATCCCAGCCTTTAATGGGGAGAAGGTTGTAAGACCTAACCCTACCTCTTCGTAAAGGTGGTTAAACTCCTTCTCGACTTTGTCTCGAGCTAGCATACTGTAGCCTGGCTGCTCCATCAAAGGTCCAATGAGTCCAAGCTTGTCTGCGTACCGCCAAGCTGTCGCAATCTCAGATGCAGACCACTCGGACGTACCCCAATAGAATGCCTTTCCCTGTTCAATGACATGGTTGAAAGCACGAACAGTTTCCTCAATCGGGGTGTTCCTGTCTGGACGGTGGGCGTATACCAAATCGACATATTTCAAGCCCAAGCGTTCAAGAGAAGCGTCAAGACCTTCAATGATATGTTTTCGAGAGAGTCCGACGTTGTTGACGGGGTTCGAGCCGTTGGCTGCTCCCCAGTAGATCTTAGTTGAGATGACTAGATCATTGCGCTTCCAGCCAAACTTCTTGATAGCTTCGCCCATTTGGCGCTCGGATTTGCCGCCGCTGTAGCCTTCAGCACAATCAAAGAAATTGATACCAACATCATAGGCGGCTTTCATGCAGGCAAAAGTGGTTTCTAGCTGCTGTTAGCAGAGTCTACGATGACCTTGGCAGGAGGAGCAGCGGGATTGGGAAACGGATTGGGGATGTAATTTGGGGGATATACCATTCTCAACGTGTCCGCCATATGTAAGCCAGCCTCCGAGTGCGATAGCAGAGACTTGTAGACCCGAGCGGCCTAGAAAACGATATTGCATCTTGGGAAGACCTTCTGGGACAGACATGACGTCCGATTTGATTGATTGATCGACGACTAGAAATGGGATAGATATCTTCGGAGAAGAACTGATAGTTTTATATACAATGTAAGCGTTTGTGTGATACTGAAATTTGTAAATCAGAATTGCTTGAACCCTGTGGCTGACCGACGAATCCTTGAAGTTAAGGTGGCACGAGACGGAACAGCTCAAGCTCCACACCCGTATAAATATAACCCCACTTCACTTCCGATAAGTGGCGGGACGCAGCCACGCCTAAACTTAAACCGAGATAAGCTTTCGTGGCACGCATCGTACTTACCTTGCTTGAAGAATAAAGTGACGGAACATGAGCTAGAAACTTCTGACTGTATCTAAAAAACCCTATTCTATTTACTCTATGGATCATAGTTAATTCTAGGTAATAGACTTAAATTAAATAGACACCCATCGCCCGATAAATGATAAGCTTTTATATATTCTTGGAATTTGACCACAAGATGCTATTCTTTATTTTGAAGCTCTGAGTAATAATCAATAGGAGGCGTGTAGGCTGTAGCTTATTGCAGGTTAACTAAGTGTCTTGTGACTTTATATCTACTACATTGCGAGAAGAATGGATGTGTACGTAATTTGATAACATATAGCATCTCTGGAGGCTCTACAAGGAAGGGAGTGAGAGCATAGTATTGAGTGCAACGCACCCCATAGTAAGCCTCTTCGCCCCATATATGCCTTACGCTCAAATATGGAAAAGGAAAAGATTATTAACAATGTCGCCTGAATAATCGGTATAGTTGATAAACAAGAATTTTGCGATGAGCTATAACTTCAAATCCTTATGCCTAATAAATCCTCAATCGTATAATATACGTTGAGTGCCATAGAACAAAGCCTGAGCATAGGATACAGAGCCGGAATGATACTTATCGAAGAATATCCACCATTTGCACATAATTGTCGCCATAACGTGGGATGTCAGTCTGATGTCATAAAGCTCTATGCTATTTGTATTCAGCGAAAGCGCTAAAGAGAGGCTGAATTACATATAGACGTCTGCTCGAGTCTAAGGTTCCCTGCCGAATGGACTCCTGGGCGTTTGCTCGCGTTTGCTCGCGGCAAGTCTCCTAATTCGCTTCAGTCAATATAAAACCCCCACTACCTGGTTTCTATTTTTGATTCTCTTCTTCCCTCAACAGCAGGATCCAATCCTGCCTCACCACAGTCAAGAAAGACCTTCAAGAATATTAGCATACTCTCTCTAAGAAGTAAGTGGTGCTCCTAACTGTCCATCATATCACTCTCTAGAGTTCTCATTCATGTTCATGTTCATGTTCACGTTCACGATCACCCGCAATCTTCTACACCTTTCTCGATCTTCACCGTATGCACTTATCCAGACAGTCTCATTCTTGGCGGACATCCCCGAGAGAATTCCGAAATCATTGCTTGGGGATTCCCACTTCTTAGTGCAGGATTGCTAAGCTAAAAGTGATGCTGTTGACCGCGGATGCAGGTATCCACTTGCACTTCAATGTCGCATTAACTCCAAGTTAGATATATATTTGCTAAGGCCTAGTCTTACACCTGGCTTCTACCTCTTACGCATTATCTTCATGCTCAGCTTCAAAGCGAATCCTTCACCTCGAACGTCCATTGCCCACCCTAACACATCAGCCAAATACCCACACATGTTGCCAACTTTGATGCTAACAATCGCATTCATGCAGATATCCTTTTAGTTCGACAGACCAAGCAATCAAAATGTCGTCGAACAATGCTGGGGCTGCTAGCGGCTCTGCTTGGGAGTCAGGCCCTGCGGCCGACGAATACTCTAACAAGCCAGCCGTCAACAATATCAGTGAATCTGCTGCCAATGGCTTTGGCGACACTTCCAATGGTTTAGGTGATGGCGATAGAGGAACTGTTGGAGGTAATGATGGTGGATGCTTCAACTGTGGCGAGCAAGGGCCAGTATTCCTCCTCCCACTCTTATACGGTTGTCACTGACAGTCAATATAGCCACTTGAAGTCCGATTGCCCCAACCCTCATGTCGCTCGTGATTTTTCTGGTGTCTGCCGTCTCTGCGAGAAGGAAGGTCATCGTGCCGCTGATTGCCCGGATGCTGCACCGCGTATCTGCAAGAACTGTGGAGAGGAAGGTGGGCATTTTCAAAATTATATGTCCACTTTATATCATACAAAGCTGACTCTTTTATCTTATAAAGGCCATGCCATTCTTTCGTGTAAGAATCCTCGAAAGCTCACTCGTGACAATGTTCCAGAAGTTGATGCCGCGGTTGCATGGAAGGAACTTGTTGACGCCAGCGGTATGCGAGACCTCGACGATGTCAAGATTGCTTTAGCCAAGTATGTCAAGGCCGTTCCGGATAGCACGTACTTTACGCTGGAGAAGGGGTTTCGGGCTCAGAAGCTGAATGTATACATCATTGCGTTGGAGCGAGAGATTACGATGACCTATACAAACATGGACCTCCAGGGTGTACTTGATCGAAAGTATAGCGTCAGTTACCGTCTGTCGGATAAGCCAAAGCGTCCTAAGGAGACTGAAGGATGGCCAATTTCTGCAGAGGATAACCTCGAGCGTTTGAAGGATGCAGGAGAGCCAGTTGATCGCTGCATTCCCAAGTGCAGTAACTGGTAAGCATATTATGTCTTAAGACTCTCTCCGAGAAACAATCTGACTCTGAAAATAGCGAACAACTTGGCCACACTACTCGAAACTGCCCGGAAGAGAAGCAGGAGAATGCTGAACGTGTTACTGTAAAGTGCTTCAACTGTATGTCTTCCTAATGGATTGAAGGTCCTTCTCAGTTTAAAAATTGCTAAGATCCTTTAGGTGATGAAGTTGGTCACCGTGTTCGTGATTGTAAGTAGAAACCGAACATTCGGGCTGTATTAATACTGATTTGGTACAATAGGTCCAAACCCTCGTCCAGATAGATTTGCCTGCCGCAACTGCAAGTAAGTTTTGAACTCGTTCTTGCATTTTTTAAAATTAGACCTGTACCAACTGTTCAACTTTATGAACTCTGCTGACTAGGCAATAGGCAATCTGGTCATTCGTCGAAGGAGTGTAAGTAGATTTAATGAGAAGCATTAGTGCCAACGCTGATGAAGTATAGGCCCTGAACCTCGCTCTGCAGAAGGGGTAGAGTGTAAGAAGTGTAGCGAGGGTTAGTATTTTTGCGTTATTGTACTCATTCAATGTGCTCATGATATTTATAGTCGGTCATTTTGCTCGAGACTGTCCAACTGGTGGCGGAGGAGGCAACGACTGCCGTAATTGTGGAAAGGAGGTAAGATTTCTAAATTAGCAAAGTATATTGTTGGCTAACTTCTGGCGCCAGGGGCATCATGCGAATGAGTGTAAGTCGACTACTGTCTACCAGTTTAATGATACTTACTAAAACTGGATAAACAGGCACCGAGCCACCCAATCCCGATAACATGACCTGTCGCAATTGGTATGCATTCTCAGTGTCCATACTTTCATGTGCAGATTGCAACTTAAAGGCCAAGTTGCAAGTTTCAGCACATAATTCCTCCCGGTGTCACTCCTACTTACCTGATAGGGCATGCACTGACTTTCCTCTATAGTGATGAGAAGGGCCATATGTCGAAGGAGTGCCCAAAACCTCGCGACTGTACGTACTCACATGACATAGACATAATCAATTAGACATACTAACATGGGATTAGACTCTCGTGTCAAGTGCTCTAACTGTCAGGAGAGTGAGTAAACATCAAACCTCACTTTATCTATTGAAACTAACGTTTATTAGTGGGCCATACAAAGGTTCGTTGCAAGAAGCCACTCGTTGAGGAAGGTGGTGGTAATTCTGGCAACCGTGATGGCTTTGGCTCTGGTGATGCTGGCGCTAGCGGTAATGACTTCGGAAGTTCTGCTCCAGCTCCAGATGCTGGCGGTGAGGACAACTGGGGTTCAGCACCTGACCCCAACCCTGGTTGGTAGAGGTCTCATGCCAGAGCATTGACGTGGTTATGTTTTCGGTACCAGGTAACTGACCTCCGAAAACCCAACCACTCGTTACTATATCAACTTGGTCGTTTCTACTAGAATGTTCTAGTCTAGTAGTTGAAGTCTTTGCGGATGGCATCTGCACAACCATCCATTTAGGTTGTCTACCGTTGGTTTCCGTTTTATCTGGTTGCGATCGTTCATTGCTTTAGCTTTGACAAGTATCTCAACAATGGCATTCTTCATACTTTCATTCATTCTGCGCAAAATGGCGAGAAAGGAAAACCATGGCAAAATGGAAACTAGCAAGCAGAAGAGCAATAAAAGTTAGGATTCATAACATGTTGTGTTAAAAATGTGAGTATATCCAACTTGATTCAACAGACATATGTGCCTGAGCTTCTATATGTAGAGATGAGATCTTTACGGTATGAGCATTCTAAACCATCTACTGGAAATATCTTCCAACCCTAGTAATTGCAGATCCCTCCCCCAGCATTCTCTGACGTCCATGAACCAGCCATTCCAATAGCCCCCAAATCACTATTAGTAGGCTCTTCAATCTTCCCCATGAAGAAGTCACCCTTTCCAGTAGTGTCTACATCTCTGCTCATTACTTTTTTTGTCCAAGACTCAATCGCTGGCTCACTGGTCTCATCCCGAGCTTGCTTTAAAAAAGGAAGCAGAGCTGTCCCCCCAGTACCTTTCAGCTTCTTCTTGCTTACCTGGTTTTCTTGCAATGAGACCGCAATATTCTGCTTCTGGGGAAGTGGAACCGGACTTTCAGTTCGTGCCTTTGAGCGGAACTGACTGGCCGGGATAACAACATAGCGTGTGACGACGTTGATATGAATATCGCGGAATGTACGCAACATCGCCAAGCAAGCATCATAAGCCACACAGAGTTCGCGGTCGTTTGTGTGTGCCCCAACAAAGTCACGGATATTAGCGCACAGGGTAATGTCTTCGAGAAAGCGGCGATGCGGTCCAGGCATATACTTGCGCATTTCGTGAATGAAGTTATGCTTTGGAGGTGGCGCACTTCCGCTCTCACTCTCACGAGTGGGATATTTCTTCTCGCCAGTTGGGCGATGCTCGATGCCGAGAACAATATCGAAGAATTGAATCAAGGAACTTTGCGCATTACTTCCACCGCTGTACTGCTTGTAACTTCCTCCTCCAACGCCATCTTCATAGAAAATGCCATCTGGAAGACCAGCTTCAGCCATGTTTTTGCTACCAGCTAGGAAGGGCCGAATGTGATGGTAGAATACATGTGGGTCGCAGCTCTCGTGCATACGTTGTAGTAGGGTGCCCAGGTCATCTAGCCTTTCAGCAAAAGACCTAAGACAGAGTGCCACAGTTCTTACATCGTTGGCTCGGGCAGCTGAGATAGCAGTGAGCATAAGGGGGATGATGGGTGCCCCGCGTGCTTCAATGGCGACTGAAGTCAAGTAAAACCACGACTCGTCCATCGAGCCAGTGAATGTAGTGAGAGTCGATAAATTCTGGAGATTATCGACATGCTCGTCCACGAACAGCGGTTTATAATTCCATAAGCATACCGCAGCATATGTGGCAACCGGGGGGACTTCCAGATACTCCGAGATGGTCAAAAATGGAATCGAAATCGAAGATGGTAGGCGCTATACGTAGATCAGTATGGAGCAAACACGGGTGAAATCTCGCAACCTTACCTCTGAGGGCTTGTCATCACCCCAGATATAGCTATGCGCCATAAATGCCAACAACATATATGCCCTTCGCCATTCTGCGTCGTGTTCCAGGCCAGCAGCGGAGAGGATAGGAAGCCGGTCAATTACCCCGCGTAGGCGCTTGCTCAAGATCAAGGCCTGAAGATTCGCCACTACAGCTTCCCATCTATTGTAGTATGGGTCGGGTAGACGCTCGAGTGGTAGGTGAGAGGGTAAGAATCCATACTCGGCAGAGATTCCGTACTCGCTGAGGATTGGAAGAGGAGGTAGCATAGTAAGACTGCCGAAGTAGTCTTGGCAGTTGGTGCTATCTAGACGCAAGGAGTATACAGATCAAGTCCGATACTCCTCAGCCGTAGTTATGCAAGTGCGTACGGGTCATCAACGAACAGAGTTCGGAGCGGGAGAATAGCGACTTGGGAAATGGGTTCTATTGTGAGATATGCCGGTTGAGGAAGACAACGGGGAGTGTCGTTCGATTTAGGAGGGGGCATATTGTCTTCGTTGGCACGATTTCTAATTCATCTGTAGCGTCCAAATTCCGGCGAGCGCGGAGGCGATTAGAAACACAATCAAAAGACCCTGCCACTTCGGGTTAATGGCCGCTTGGATGGATGGCCGTTCTAAGTTTTAACTGCATCTGGAATCACGCCATCCGCAAGAAGAAGAACCGCAGCCCTGGGAGGGTGGAGGCCCCAGAGCGCGGGCCGATGTAGATCCGATATCAGTCACGTGCTCTTTATCTGTCCCGGGGTGTTTTCCACGGCGCCATGTTTAGGGTTTACAACCTCGCGAACAATGGCTGCTGTGCAGCAACGCGTCTTGAACTGGCTGTACAGCGTTCTCGCAAGTGTATGTTGCCTTAGAATTTGGCCGATACCAAAGCTGACGAAACCGACGAAACTAGGAGTACCAAGATGTGAATCGAACGTACAACGATGTGGCTCAGACACTCTCCCACTATTCGTCATTGACTCCAAGGACCGAGATCTATAGTATGCTTACTCCACAAATCAACCAGTGCAGCTTCTGATATACTGCAACAGCATATGAAAACGGTACATCTACGCTTCTTTTACAGCTTGCAGGTACTCTTCCAGTCACCTTTCGAGGGACGGTTTATAGATTTCCCATTACGCTATGGGTTCCCCACGCATACCCAGCAGATGCACCGTTGGTATATGTCACACCGAGTGAAGGGATGATGGTGAGAGCCGGGCAGCATGTTGATCCACAAGGCAAGATTTATCACCCATACCTTGTTGGATGGGCGGAATTTTGGGATGTAAGTGTTAAGACTATTCTTCTATACATTAAAGGAACATTGAACTGTGACATGGAAGACTAAACTATTTATAAAAGATGTCGAATATACTTGACTTCCTTGCCATATTACGAGATGTATTTGCGAAGGAACCTCCCGTCGTTGCTCGACAACAGCGCATACCCCCGAACCCTCGACAGCCTACGTCTCTACCTCCTCCACTCCCACCGCTACCTTCAGAAGTAGCCAGACCTTCCCCAGGAGTTTCTACAGATGGGGGCCCTCGACCTCCTCCTCCACCACCGAAACCATACGAATCAGTTACAGACCGGCCACAACGAGGGAGTAGAGATGGTGGTCCTCCGTTACCTCCTCTTCCATCAGGAGTTGCAAGCCCTAGCCGAGTCCAATCGCCGATTTCACCGTATCAGAATAGTCATGTGCTGCAACGGCAAAGCAGTTTAAGATACGACTCTGGGCCTCCTTTCCCACAACAACCTATGCCTCAAAACGCCCGTCCCGTTTACAGTCCTGTAAATCCAGGTGATCCATACAGACCTCAGCCTTACAATCAGCTGCCTCTTACCTCACAATATGGACAAAGTCACGGACAACAACAGCAAGCGCAGTATTCATCTGCACACATACCGCCTCATGTTTCTCCTCAAGGATACTCAAGTCAGCCACAATGGCAACAACAACAACAACAACGTCCAACTCCGCAAGCTAAGCCGCCGCCACCACCAGATCTCATAGATGCCCCATTAACGGTTCCCATCCCCTCCCAAACCGACTTAACCTTGCCGGTACCACCTATTCCTCCAAATCCCGAGAAAGACATGATCCTTCATAGTATCGCCCAAGCACTTCATGCTCAACGCCAACACAGTCGGTCACAAACAACCTCAAGCATTCACGGCCTAGAGGCACAACATAAAGCAATGCTAACCTCCTTATCATCAATGCAAAACGAAATCCATGCTCTGGAGTCCCTCTCCACCCTCCTAACATCCAACACCACGATCCTCCACAACGCTCTCCGAGATGCAGATACCGTTATCGAAAACAGCCAGCATCGAGCCCCACCCGGCGTCGACGAGATCCTCGTCGCACCAACAGTAGTGGGAAACCAACTTTACGATCTCGTCAGCGACGAGCGAAGCCTAGGTGACGCGCTATTTGTGCTTGGGCGAGCGGTCGAGAGAGGCAGGATCAGTCCGGCAGTCTTCGCCAAGACGACTCGAGGTCTAGCAAGGGAATGGTATCTGAAGAAGGCACTGGTGAAGAAGATAGGGAAGGGCATGGGGTTGGCGACGGAGCAAACCAGATTCTCACAGGCGGGGGACTCGTATTACTCGTAGATGCATGACGGGTGGCTGAATCAGTACTGAACAGGATGTGCAATCTAAATATACATGTATATATATCCCCAAGGACGCTTTGAATTCTAGATTTCAGTCGGAAATCTACTGTGACTCTGCGCTCTATGATCAGACGCTGCGCTGCTACGAGATGGCCTCATGGCCGTGTGAGTTTTGGCGGGGGAAGGGGGGCCAATATTTCAAGACTGCGAACCTTTCTACCTACGATGTGGAAACCTAATCTTGACGCGTCCTTCCCAGGTAGGTAGGCTTGCTTCAAGAGACAAGGCTTCAAAAGGTCCGCGGCTCTTCTTGAGATGCCAGCAAACGACCTCCTCATCATGCCCAGCACCGCACGCACGATCTGTCTCGCCACCTCGGCGTCGCCGCTACTTCCACGTCACGACCACGCTCCAGCGAAATGCAAACAGACACAGGACAGGGGCACAAGTGAGATGCCAGAGAAAGAGAGCAGCAGTACACGAGTGGCATTAATTTGTTTGATTTGTCAGGTCATATCTACTTTGCTTATATTTGTTTCACATCTAGCTATTTCACACCTTTTATTATCCTCCTCTTGCGTCAATGCACACGCGATTTCCCTTCACCCATGCCTAATGCTGCGCACTGTTCACGCTGTAGCTTCGATCGACGCGGACGCCCAGCTCCAGATCCTCGGGGTCGTAGCCGTAGCTATCAAGCGCCGTGCCACGGCCCACGGTCGTCGTGCTCGTCTGGTGGTTCATCAGCGCGCCGATGCTTTTCTGCGTGTCGATTTTGGTCAGGCCGGTTCCGGATGATCCAGGAGCATAACTGCCCGCTCCGCTGTCGAGATGGCTGTTTCTCGCGGGATTGTAAGGCGCGTAGCTGTTGCTGCTGATGCGTTTCTGGTGACAGTTTAGGTGGGAGTGCGAGGCGGATGTGGATGGGAGGACGGGGTTGGAGCTGTCGATTGCGGCGGCGGCCCAGATGGAGGAGAGGGGGAGGAAGATGGCTACTAGTGTGAGGGCGAGGGATCCGGCTTCGGGGAAGGCAGCGTTAGGGAAGTATTCGAGGATTGCGAAGATTGCTAGGTTGAGAGATGGTGTCAGTCAATTTCATGGCGCTGCAAGGTGGAGGTGGAAATGGAAATGGGGATGGGGAAGTGGAAGGAAAGGAAGGAGAGAGAAGATAGAACTTACAAGGAACAACCATGGTACAACCACCCATAATACAAATAATCTGCATCGGTCCCCACTGTCTAAGGCCCAACTTCTTCCTCGCAATAAGTGTAACACCGAGCTTAGCTACAAAGACGCAACAGAAGAACCATATACTAATCGTCTCCATAATAAGCGCCGCGCTCGCAAGCCACTGCAAGTAATATGTCTCCTGTGTATTTACGATCGCCTCTGAGTTCTGCACCGTGACAGCAAAGCGGAAGCCGATGGTCAGGAGAGAGATTGTGGCACTGAGAGCCAGGACACTGTACCGGGAGGTTTTCGAGAGGGTCGTGCAGACAACCCTTGTTTGAAGAACAAGCGACAGTTCGACGGTGCAGAGGAAGAGGAGCGTGAGGACGAGCGAGGCGATGGAGTTTGCGTACGCTGAGCGGGGTACGCGGCTATAGTCGGCGGCGAGATAAGCGTAGGCCTCGTTGAAGGGACCGACCCAGTAGAGGGTTTGAAGGAGAGAGCGCAGGAAGGAGAGGATGAGTGAGATGACGTTGATAAGGAAGATCGGGGAACGTCGTTTGGATTCTCGGGTTACGAGGAGGACGACGACAAGCATGATGAGGGAGGCGCCGATTTGGGTCGAGTAGTTGACGCAGACCAGGCTATTGTAATGGACAAAGCTGTTGAGGGTCGGGATGTCGACTTGGATGGGGGTGACGCCATCAGAGAGGAGGAGGGTGAAGGTTTGGGTGAAGGGATCAAAGGTTGTATTTGTGGATGTTGGGCCGGACATCTTGCTTGTTGAGAGTGTCTAGTTCTTGGAAGAGAAGCAGAATTGGATAATCGAGATCTTAGCTGCTACTTAGAAGAAGAAGAAGATGTTGTGATGAAGATAGAAGAGAAGAGTTTGAGTGATAGTAAAGAGCTGGGAGATATACTTGAAGATACAATACGAGCGCTCTCTCTAGAGACAATGTCTTGATATGATATGAGGGTCCTCAGCTAAGAGTTGAATGATTATCGCAAGTAGCAGCAAAGATGTACACAATGTATATATCCCGTACTGAACAATGTCCTCTCCTTGGAGTATCCACCAATGCGCGGCAGCACGAGAACAGAACAGCAGGACATAATGTTATAGCCATAGAGAATGAGAAGAGAAAGCCATGTCTGGTATGGTATGAATGCAGTGAAGATAATGGAACAGTTCCTGTAGCTACCGTTTCTGGCTGATGAATCGCTAAATGTTGAATCAGATGCTTGATATTGTTCTTTTGGTGACTAGTACGAAACGGGCTACGAGAAGGAATGAGGTCGCCGGGAAGGTGAGAACTGAGCTCGGATTCACGAGCACAAAAGCTGAGAAAGTGCACTACCTCCTGCGGCGGATATAGAACATGCCAACGACCATGTCAATGGCCATGTGTAGCAGCTCGGCATCGTGGATGTTGCATGGTGTTGAAGCCGCAAGCGAGACTGAAGACTGAAGAGAGCAAGAAGTTGAAGACGACGGAATCGAGTCACGTGCCCGACCTCGAGAGAAGGTGCTCGAAGAGCCAATTGTCCTTTGTGCATTACGGATCAGAGGCAGCAAGCAAACTTCTTCTACTGCGTCTGCACCAGGCGATTCTGTGTGCAGGCAAACAAAGGGTTGTTGGCAGCATCCGCACATGGCATGGCCTCCTTGCGCGCGCGTCTGGTCGAAACTCGCAGATGCAGAGGCACCTCTCACTCTAACCTTGCGTGCAGATGGATCCAGCCGGCGTCGCCGTGCTTCTGCCCAGTGATTATACTTTCCACATGCCGGACTGCAGCTGAGGGTTATGATGGCTCGATGGACGAGCATGGCAGCCAACGACGGGCAAAACGAGCCGACAGCCTCTGATGGCCGTCGTTTCACCGTGCTGCGGGTGCGGGATCCAAAGGCGCCCATGGACCCCCTGACTTGGGAGTGCTGCACTGCACTGCACTGCACAGCAACGACGACTGCTGGGACACGCCGTGATATTCGCTGCCCCGCCCGCCCTGCCGCGCCTTCTGTCTGTCCTTTCCCGTCTGTTCCCTCCGAGAGTAGAGGAGAGGGCGGCACGGCGTGCACGGGCCATTGGGCCATTGGGCCATTGGGCAGGACGGCTGCCCGAGAAAGCGACCCCTGAATCTCCAGTGCGCATCCGATTCTTCTACTGTAGCTGGCTTCCCTGTGGACGAAGCGGGCGAGGCGATGGCAGCCTGCAGAACACACTGTTTCGACTCTGCAGCCGACCCCTCCGGCCGGTCCTGATCAAATCTGCAGTGCAGTGCTGTCCAGTGCTGTCCAGTGCTGTCCAGTACTGTCCAGTACACCCGGTCGCTGTGGCTGTTCTCAGGGCACCCTGTGCCTTGTCTGCCTACCCTACGGTGCCCTACAGTGCCCTACAGTACCCCACAGTGCCCCCCCTCTCTCTACAGACAGTGCTCTACTATACATTACAGTGCTCTACAGTACCCTTCTGCTCTCTACAGTGCTCTACAGTACCCTTCTGCTCTCTACAGTGCCTAATAGGCAGTGCCCTACAGTACTACAGTACTCTGAAGTACCCTCCCTCTCCCTACACTGCCCTGCAGACAGCGCCCTACAGCGCCCTACAGTGCCCTACAGTACCCTCCCTCCCTCCCTGCCCTCCTCCCCTCCCCTGCCCTGCCTTATCTTACCTCGCCTTGCCTCGCTGCGCGCTACCTGGATTGTGCCGTCTGTGCCTGAGCCCACCCCTCCGCACCTTAATCCTTAATTCCGCCGCATCCATCCAGACATCCAATCGTTTCCCCACATGAAACATCTCGTCCTCATCCCATCATTCTGCCCCATTTTACCCATTTCTACCCATTCGGCCCATCTTGTCGTGGCATGACAAGCCAGAAGGGACCGGAACAAGGAGCTTGAACTACTGTGCCTGCTCTGCGGAACACCTTCGCCTCACTAACCCTCCCGACCGACATTTGGGATCATACTGTAAACCTGTGCAGGGCGCTTGATCAAGATGTCGGGCTGGCAGGCAGGGTCTGCCCGTCCCTTCTGGTCTGCCGTGTGCTCGGCCATGGAGTTTATCTTGACATGGCAGTGAATGCCATTCACGGTCTCCGGTACAAGTACAAGTACAGTGTCTTCCCCACCGCTCATCACTTCCTGATTGCCTTACTCTCCTCCCATCGTGGTGTTCTTCTTTCTTCACTGTGTCCGTCACTTCCAAACTCCACCTTCTTTTTTCTCTATTGTGTCTGTACAAGAGTCAGTGACTCCTTACACTCGCCTTCATTCGTTCCAGGAGAGCATTTCTTCTACCTACATTCCCTTTCAAGACGTTCAGTTGACTGGACCATTTCGAGCATACACCTTCTCTTCAGCATCGACCATATACCTACAATCCTTTCAGTGATACCAACCAACGCAATATGCAGTCCATCACTACCAGCTTTCTGGTTGGCCTTTTGGCGCTGGCTGCCCCTGCATCAGCATTCTGGCGTCTGCCATGCAATGCACCAATTGTCAACGAGAGAGCTGATCCAATTGTCAACCCAGGCAAAGTCAGTGGCCATGTCCACACCATAATGGGTGGGAATGCCTTCGGCTTCGAGATGGACTATGCGGATACTCAAGCATCAACATGCTCCTCTTGCATCGTCACAAAGGACCTTTCAAACTATTGGGTTCCCAAACTTTACTACCAGGCACAGAACGGATCTTTCATCGATGTCAAGCAAGTTGGTGGATCTTTGATCTACTATCTGTAAGTCACACGGCATACACCCTGTAAATCTCCTAACACTTCACAGTCAGCGATCAGACCCACAGGATCCAGAATACGAAAGTGGTCTGCTTGCATTCCCAGAAGGATTCCGCATGCTGGCTGGTAATCCATACCTTCGAAACTATACCGACACTGTCGAGCAACAGGCTGTATCTTTTGCATGCTTGGGTACCAGCACTGCTGAGACCAATGGATTCCCAAGCTACAACTGCCCAGATGGCCTTCGTTCTCAAGTATTCTTTCCCTCGTGCTGGAACGGAGTGGACCTCGATCCCGCTGACCACAAGTCACATATGTCATACCCATCTGTATACAACGCGGGCTTCTGCCCTCCTGAGTTCCCCAAGCGCTTTGTCTCCATCTTTTATGAGGTTGTTTGGGACACCAATGCCTTCGCAGACCAGTGGTATGATGGTAAGCAGCCATTTGTCTTTTCCATGGGTGACGACACTGGCTATGGGTATCATGGAGACTTCGTTAATGGCTGGGACGTGCCAACTTTACAAAAGGCTGTAACCGAGTGCACAGATGATAGTGGTGTCGTCCAAGACTGCCCCGTCTTTGACTTCTTCGATGACACTGTTGCCGACGGATGTAAGGTCCCGGCTTCGGTCGACGAGCAGGTCGACGGTGTCCTTGATGCCCTCCCAGGTTGCAACCCAGTCCAAGAAGGCCCGAGCATGGCCGTCGCAGTATCAGGATGCTCAGCCACCACCACAATAGGCCTACCAGAGAACCCATTCGTTGACCTCACCGTCACAAAGGGCTTCGAGTATCTCGGCTGTGGTACAGACAGCATCAGTTCCCGAACCCTGACAGGCGCAAGTACCGAGAGCGATGACATGACGAATGAGCAGTGTGTTGATTTCTGCGTAAGCAAAGGCTTTACAGTCGCCGGTACCGAGTACAGTACCCAATGCTACTGTGGGAACTCTGTTCCTACCGCCAATGCTCCACTTGCCGGCCTCGTTGGCAATTGCTTCATGGCTTGCGCAGGTGATGGTACGGAATGGTGTGGTGGTTCTGGAACCATCTCGCTTTACCAGAAATGTAGCGCTACCTCATGCCAGAATGTCAATTATATCGTCAACAACAGCACTTCTGGCACCGCTGGATCCAGCACTACGGTGACGGGCTCAGGCTCGACGACTTCTACAGCAGCAGCAGTTGGCTCAAACTTAGTAAATTCTTCTGTATCATCATCTACCTCCGCTATTTCAGCTGTTTCTGTTCTCGGAGGAAGCAAAGAAGTCTCATCCGCCGCCCCAGAGGACTCAGACGTACCCACATCAACTTCGCAATCCAAAGTAGCAGCTCTACAAACCCACACCGCCATATCAATTCCCGTCGGCTCCGAAATCTCCAATTCCTCGTCCATTGCTGCAGCGCCATCCTCCATTGGTAGCTCCGGTACAACAGGCGACGAATGCGGCACGACCTACACCATCACTGTCGCCGAAGTCACCGTAACTGTAACCTCCCTTCTTGAAGCTCAGCCCACATCCAGCATCATCGGTAACTCAAAACTCGTCCCAACTTCGAAAGCAACCCTCTCCAGCGCCCCATATGGATACGGTAACGGCACTGCAGCTGTAGCTGCGACCGGTACTGCCTCGTCAGGCTATGCGCATATTCATAACCCGGCGAGCGCTTCTCTGCATACGCATCCTATTAGGGTGTAAGCAATCACTTCCTATTTCTCCTCGACGGCCACAGAAAAGAATTTTCGAAATAGAAATCTGTATGACAGCATGTCACCGCACACAAAGATTGATTTCTCTTCCTACCCGCCCCGCCCCCTGTTTAAAAATTCTACTTTTTCTTCAAGACCATTTTGGTGACACCTTTTGATGGCACCTTATGTTATAACCCTCGTTTGAGACGGGCTGGTGTGTAGCACCTAAACTTCTTTTTATTCTTCTCTCGTGGATGCCGATGCTTTCCATGCTTTTGTTGGTGGATGGATAGAAGCCACCTCTTTTTGAGGATGATATCATGTCCCGGTTATGATGGGTTGAGATGGATAAGACTGTATTTCTTGAAAGGATGAAGATATGTGACATGAATTCCCTGTTTTGATTCAATCGTATTTGTACTGTACAATATGTAGTCTAGACTTTCTCGGAGAATCAAGTATCATTGCATCTCAATCTCTGCATTTAGTCCTCCGTATTATGATTGTTTCGTCTATGATTTAACGTTAATCGTTGTTCGTCATATCATCTAAA
Organism: Aotearoamyces nothofagi; assembly: GCA_015345905.1. Taxonomy (NCBI): domain Eukaryota; kingdom Fungi; phylum Ascomycota; class Leotiomycetes; order Leotiales; family Tympanidaceae; genus Aotearoamyces; species Aotearoamyces nothofagi. Next base: position 356,942 of record JADDTR010000006.1, on the reverse strand, counting down.
GTCTAGACAGTAGCTACAGTAGTTGCACTTGTACAGTACAATAAGCCATCCCCATCACGCTAAAACTTCATCGGAATACCATATCTGCATGAGCACGAGCGTGTTCCTATTCCTATCCAACTCCACCATCTTGCTATCGTCAATTCGTCATGCGTCAACAGCATCCGTGCCTCTCAAAGCAGCCTCGAGGCGCCAACCCCCAAACCACACCTCTCCGAGCAAACTTTCCCCCACAATACGCAGCGTCAGAAACCCGCCGCAGAATCTCTATTACGAAACAAGGGGAGCGAGGGTAGATTGCGCGAGTCCCTATAGAGGACCTCGGTGCCAAAGGAGCGCGCATAGTCGACGGCGTCAGTAGACAGCAGATAGCACTCGTAGAGGGTCAGTTGTTCCAGCGGTGGGTTCCGGCTCTGCATCAGTTCCTTAACCCCGACGCCGGTGATTTTGGTGTTGGACAGGTTCAGGTGGCGGAGGTTTGGGAAGCGGCAAACGATGGCGAGGAGGGCCTTTTCGGGATCGTTCATGCCGGCGAGAGAGAGGACTTGGAGGTTTGGAGAGCACGGGATCGTCGAGGGATCGAGGGGTGGAGAGTAGGAGTGGTAGTCCCCGATGCAGAGGGTGTGGAGCGTACCGGCCTCGATGGCGGGAGAGACGATGCGGAAGATGGTGCGCGCGCTGAAGGCTCTGGTTGACGTGCAGTTGAGTGATTCTAGGATAGGTAGATTGATAGAGTCCACGATCGGGTCGTCGTCCTCTACGCAGGGAAGGTGAAACATAGAGGAAATATCTAGGTGCTTGAGCGTCTGGGGAAGTAGAGGCATATGACAAAGCTCGGTTTTGGTGAGATTAAGATGTTCGAGTTCAGTCCACTGAGAGAAATCGACCCGTGGGTATACGTTGATTGGACTTAACCAACCGATGAGCTCCACGGAACGGAGATTTGGGGTTGATTTCATGAGTGCCTCGATGTTCAATTGAATAAAGCTGATGTTAACACCTTCTGGTATTACTAGGCTCAGACTTGTCAGATGAAGCATTTCAGGCCATTGATCGATAACGGTAGGACCGAGGATATTGAATTTAGCGGATTCGAGGAGTGGACATATCATAAAGACTTTTACGATGTGCTTGAAGGGTATCTCGCATGCATGTCGCAGAACGAGGGAGCGGAGGCTTTTCGCCGCTGGGAGGGCATCCAGTAATGACTCGCCGACACAGAAGCCTCGGAGTTCGAGATAGGCAAGCTTCTGGCAAGTTTTGGTCAAGTATTTTATGACATCAGGTACTGTTTTTGCCAGGTCCACGTAGGCGTGGTGGACTTGGTAGTCTGCCCGTTGGAAGTACTTTCTCAACGAGGCTTTTGCGACGACTCGTTTGGGATGACGGAGATCTAATGTCGTCCAGAGGTCATGATAGGATTCGAGGAACCTACTCCACGATTTTGAAACAGCTAGGCATATGACGCGATCACGCATGGCTAGATTCCGACAGATGATCTCTGCGAGCTCGGGGGGGAGCTTGGCTAGAGGGTCAAAGCATTGAGGAGGATCTTGCTTCTGTTTCAGTTTGTTATACATTTTCTGGAGAAGCTGATGCAAAATTAGCATATGATCAAGGAAGAGAGTGGTTGAACTTACAGTCCGTTGCTCATCAGTATTGATCCTAACCTTACTCAGGCCTCGCTCATAAATCTTAAGAGCCAGCTCCTCATCCCCTCTTAGCAGCAGGACCTTGGCACACCGAAGATAGCCCCTGGAGAGTTTAGGCTTTAACTCAAGCATCTTCTTGGCATCTTTGAGAGCAGCCTTGAGGTCCTCAAGCTTCTCATAAGTTGCCGCTCGATGGTCAAGGGCATCAAGAAGTAGAAAGTCAGTGCTAATTTCGATTGCCTATCAAAGTTAGTTTGGCTAGATCTTAGGTGCACAGGTTATGTCTGAATGTCATATGAAGGGTAATTTGGCAAAATGCACAAATATAAAATGTAAAGAATCATAAGGTTTAAATTTGGGAGCTTACCTGGGTGAAACATCTCAAAGCTTTTCTGTAGTCTTTCTTCTGGTAGTATTCTCGGCCTTGACTTGCGGGATCCATGGTCGGTACTTTCTCGACAGACAGGAATCATTTTCCGAATGAAATAAAACATTCAAAGCTTAGCTACAGTTAGACATAAAAGAAGAAACTATAAAGCTCTTAGTAGTGTATGGCGAGATGATGAGCTCCAAGCGCTAATACCTAGGCAATGAAGGTGCGTACAAGTACAAATTGGGGAGACGCGACGGCATTTAGCGCGTCTTCTAATAGCCTCATCCTTAAGGCAAGATAACCTAAATTTTGATAGGTATTCAATCAGCTAGATTAACACCTAGCCATTGCAGACATGTTGCAGAGCTATCAAAGATGACAAGTATTGACGACCTATTTAAGGCAAGTCTGGCAAAATCCGTATGGTTTTTAGCATGCCTAACTTGAATTTACAGAAGCCTGCGCTTCCCAGTAACAAACGGAAGCTAGACGCAACTCGCGATCCAAGTTCGTCCCGATTTTCCTTGATAGTTTTCCTATAGTCTAACATATCCTAGATGAGATTTACAAGTCGGCAAAGCTTGCACCTAATGGGCGCGCAAATGGTAGAGCTCAAGCTTCTGTAGTGGACGAAGAGGACGATGTCGAGGCTGGCCCATCAGCGCCCCCAGACGACGAAGGCTACGGGCCTGACATACCCGATGACGAGGACGGACGATTCTTTGGTGGTGGAATCACGAAGGATGAATCCGAGATATTGGATTATATGGAAGAGCAAGAAGGGGCAGACATAGCACCAGAGAAGATAGACTCCGCATGGGTTCGCAAGCTGGCCTTGAACTTCGAAAAACGCATTTCAAAGAACGCCGAATTACGAGCCAAGTTTGAAAATGATCCTTCGAAATTTATGGGCTCGGAAGCGGATCTGGATGCAGATGTTAAAGCACTTTCTATTCTGGCAGAGCATCCAGAGCTATATGCTGAGTTTGCGAAGCTGGGCTGTGTCAATTCGCTGGTCAGTTTGTTGGCTCATGAGAATACAGACATTGCCATTGATGCAATTGAGATTATCAGCGAGCTCACAGACGAGGATGTGGAGGCGGAAACAGAACAGTGGAACTCGATTGTGGATGCGATGATCGAAGCAGATCTCTTAGACCTCCTCGTGTCCAATTTCTCCCGATTTGATGAAAGTAACGAATCTGATCGAGCAGGAGTATATCATGCGCTCAGTGTGCTGGAAAATTTGGCATCGCGAGCGTCATTAGCAGAAAGTATCGGTCAGGACACGACAGTGCTAAAATGGCTACTACAAAGAATGCAAAAGAAGGAATCTCCAGTCGGCCAAAACAAGCAATATGCCGCCGAAGTACTCGCAATATTGCTCCAGTCGTCGCCAAAGAATCGTCGACAGCTCACAGAATTGGACGGTGTAGATGCGCTTCTCCAGCTCCTCGCAGCGTACAGGAAACGCGATCCCGTGAAAGGCACAGAGGAAGAAGAGTTTGTTGAGAATGTCTTCGACTGTTTGACGTGTGCAGTTGATGAGCCAGAAGGAAAGTTAAAGTTTGTAGAAGCGGAGGGTGTTGAGCTCTGCTTGATCATGATACGAGAAGGCAAAATGAGCAAGTCTCGTGCCTTAAGGTTAATTGACCATGCCCTTGGTGGCCAAACTGGAACAGAAGTCTGCGAGAAGCTTGTCGAGGCAGCTGGACTCAAGGTAGTTTTTAGCATGTTTATGAAGAAGCAAGATGGGCAGTCAACGGAACATCTGCTAGGCATCTTCTCATCGTTATTACGATTATTACCTGCAAATTCATCTGGTCGGATACGAACACTGGCGAAATTTGTTGAAAAGGATTACGAAAAGTTATCAAAGCTAGTCAAGTTGAGGAGGGACTACGCTGCCAAAGTAGCTGTGGTCGAGGGCGAGATTCGCAACGAGCAAGCTCAGCTTGATGCGGAAGAAAGAGAAGATATGGCAGGTGAATGGTTGTCTAGAAGATTAGATGCTGGACTATTCTGCCTCCAGACAATCGATATTGTTTTGGCCTGGCTCGTTGCAGAAGATCCAGGGGCCGAAACACGAATTCGAACTCTTCTTGCAGATCGTGACGAGTCTTTAGCGGTGCTCAAATCTACAATCCAGGGTCAGTTTTCTCTAAATTTTACATGATGAGCTAAGCTAATGTTATCTAGAACAACTCGACACAATAGCAGACGCAGTGACAGAGGAAGAGAAGATGACAAGAGATATGCTTGATACTTTAATCCAGTTCCTTACATAGTCTATCAAGCTATCAGCAGATTTTCATATTATAGAGTGAAATATTGTGCTTGAGTGGAATATTTTATCCATGAACAGAATAAGGCAAGCAATTTATATTCCAAAATCCAACGCCAAACGTGAAGATCTCGCTACCTTGTAGAATTATTATACGATTATATCCCCTGTTGTCTTTCGAGGGATGACATCCGGTCCAGTATTTGCTCTCTCTTCTCCGCTCTTTGCATTTGTCTGAGTAATTAGTCCTCCCGTCCATATTAATGCTGGCAGAATTCCAGATGCGGTAAGAATTCCCATGGTCCAGGTCATTGTACCCCAGCCGGCGCTGGCTTCAATATAACCACTCCAAAGAGGACCAATAAGCGATCCAGCTGCAAAGGCCATGACGAACAGTCCGTAAGCCTGGGCATATGCCCCATTCTTCCCAAAAACCCCAGGTGTCTTCTTCTCCTTCGCCTCTACTATGTATGTAATCTCGGCCATGAGAGGCGGCATGACAATCGCCAAAGATATGCCAATAAGGGCCAGTAAGGCGCATAACAGGACTTTATGTTGAATTGTGTTTTCTGTAACGAGGCGGAGAAGAACCCAAAATGGTAAAGAGAAGAGGAAGCCGAGGACTGTAAGCCATCGTGGACCGTATCGGTCGGAGAGGTACCCGATAGCAGGAGATGCAAAAGCCGGTAGATAAACTGCTATGAATATTAGGCCTGCTCCAGTCGAATCCCAAGAGAAGGTCGCTTGGACGAAAAGTGGAAGGACGCTGTCAAAGGCTGTCATGAGCGAGGCTTGTATTACACAGCCCCAGAGTGCTGCAAGCAGTCTTCGCGAGGCCAGTAGCGTAAATATCGGAGGATACTTTCTGTGTGGTAAGCCGTGCATAGCGGGTTGCTCAATGACCTCTTGAGCTCCCTCCCTGCCAATATCCGAAACGTTTACTTGCTTCTCCCCAGGCGATGCTATTTCAGAATCATCTGCACCTTGCTGTAGTGTGGCGTCAGTCCCTAATGTTGCAGTCCCTTGTCCCATGTCATCTGCCCATTGGACGGCAATCTTCTTCTCGATTAGAACCAAACGTAAGAAAATATCGAAAGCAAGAAGGCCGAAGGCCATATAGTACACTGCATAATATCCCACTCGCTCGTAAACCACTCCTCCGAGCAAAGGTGCGACTAGGATAGCAAGAGACATGCTGATACTAATGTACCCTGCTATTTGGCCAATATCCCTCTGTCCAACGGTATCAACAAGAAGGGCTTGTCCAACGGTCCACACGATGGCAGCGGCTGCGCCTTGCAACAGTCTTCCGACGACCAACAAAGCCAGTGTCCTTGCAAGGCATAGCATAACCGTCGCGCCTGATAGTGCCAGAATGCCAATCAAAAGAGGAAGCCTTCTTGAAGTCGAGTTATCGGCATACCAACCCGCAAGAGGACTGACGACCAGCAATGAAGCTCCGTACACGGCCAACAGGACAGAAACCCAATGTTGAACATCATTGACATCGACACCAGCACGTTCTGACAGCGCAAAAGGAAGAACAGGAACAATGATACCGTACAGGAAGATATCAGTAAACACAGCGATACAGATAGTAAGCAGGATGAACAGTCTCGAGGAGCGGGTCTTGAGCAGATACGGCGGCGGTGAGCTCCTATCGGCTCGGACCCCTGAGAGGAAGTTCTTGACGCGGCCCATGCTAGGAATTATATACAAAGAACATAGAGAACATGGCTGAGCAACGGCGGAAAATGATGGATTCAATGCCTCTGCATCCAGATACAGATAAGAAACCTCCCAATACGTAATACTCCAAGACTATGGCAAAGACGGGGAAGAGCCGCTAGCGGCCGCCGCTACGGTATATCCGCGCACTGGCCGCCCTCTCAAAGGGGAAGGAATTACGGCGCGCCAAACAGTTTAACTCCGCGGACACCGACCGATACACGCAACATCGCGGGAGCCTGGGTTTCAGCGGATGCTTATTCCGACTCTCATTCCAGCCAAAGACTACAACATGAGAAAGTCGAGATGACGGTTAGACAGCTGGCGTGGATCTGCTATGTCTTGGTGGCTGGGCTGTCTCTTTTGTCATCAAGCGATTCGCGGCTTGCCTAGATGGTAAATCTAAAAGCATATTTCTTTACTGGGCGCTTTCATTGATCAGCATGCCGGTTCCATGACTCGGGGCCAAGTTGGGCCGAATGGTAAATAGCCTCGATGGCACCTCTTTCGTGCCTTCCGGACTGCGAACCTACGTCTAAAAACACGCTGATTCATATCTGCCCTTTCGGTCCATCATTTCAGATCTATTCAACCCCCTCATAATGGGAGACATCAAATTCATACCCGATAAGGACATTCCCGACCTGTCTGGGAGGGTCTTCTTCGTCACTGGGGGTCGGTAATCCCAAGCAATTAGGCTGTAACATGAGGCTAATTCCAGTACAGGGACTTCTGGCCTGGGAAAAGAATCTGTCCTTGCTCTCGCGAAACACAAGCCAGGACACATCTATTTCAGCGGGCGTGATTCAGGACGTGCAGCCTCTGTTATCAGCGAAGTCAAAGCTTCCGTTCCAGAGGCCAATGTGTCATTCATTGAAGCTGATCTCGCTTCCCTTGCGTCGGTTGAGAAAGCTGCAAAGGAATTTCTTTCCAAATCACAACGTCTCGATGTTTTGATGGCCAATGCCGGCATTATGGCTCAGGCTCCAGCGTTGACCGTTGACGGCTATGAGCTACAGTTTGGTACCAATCACGTGGGACATGCTCTCCTAGTGAAGCTTCTTCTCCCGACTCTTCTTCGCACTGCAGAAGAGCCGAATGCCGATGTACGGATTGTGTGTTTGACGTCTCTCGGGTTCAAGGGTCATCCTCCAGCAGGTATCAACTTCAATGACCTCCGTACCACGCAGGAATATCCAGTTGCAGGTGGCTGGATTCGTTATGGGCAAAGTAAGTTGGCCAATATTCTCTATGCAGCTGAGTTGGCACGTCGGTACCCCAAGATCACCTCGGTATCTATACATCCGGGTGTGATCAGCACTTCTCTGGTCAGCAATCTTGGATTTTTCAACAAGGCATTAGTGTATGTAACGAGCGGTGGAAGGCTTACAAAACCTGCCGAGGGAGTCTGGAACCAGCTTTGGGCAGCTACGGGAGACAAGATAGATATCGTCAATGGTGAATTCTATATACCCGTTGGCAAAGTTGGGCCGCACGATAAGCTCTCAAAGGATGACGACCTTGCTGGGAAATTATGGGACTGGACGCAGAAGGAGTTGGAGGCTTATCAAGCTTGAATAATGGCGTGTTTTTGACCCTCTACTAAATTAAAGGTATCTGCTGTACTAGGTATGATAGGAATGGCATTTGTAGGGCGTTTTAATGCAGAAATAGCTTGTATAGCATAATCGCCCCCCCCCCCCCCCCCCCCCCC